>JAAAKE020105132.1:0-17663 GCA_010014785.2 Anisolabis maritima
ATTTCTATTAATTGGTAGGCAATATAATAGAAATAAATTTTTGTCGCTCAGGACGGGAAGCGAACCACTGACCTTTGCTTGGTACGTGATGCGAAACCTTTACCTCTGCAACCAAGGGACAGGGATCTTCTCTATCTATCACACACACTCTTGTAACTATTGTGAGAGGTTGTGACATTATTGGAAAACGATTGGGCAATAATAATTTATAAGAGAATCAGCCCCCCTCCCCGTGGCCGAGAGTTTTAAGATACTGACATTGTCAATATTGATAATCTTAAAAGCCAAGGAGTGTGGGTTCGGATCCCAGGAAGTCTGTTGAAAATTTATTTAAATCAATTGGCTACCAATAAATATGCTTGGGTTAAATGTATTGTAAAAATATATATATATATATATCGTTTAAAGCCTATATGGCCTCAGATGCCGAAAAAAAAGAGAACGAGTTGCTGAAACTTATTTTGTATGATTTTCCAAGTAGTATCCTTTGATTATACTTGGGGAAATTTCCGTTTCCTTCTCCAGGAGAATGCATTGATTAAATATGGCTGAATAATATTTATACACTCTATATGGATTCAGAAAAAAACAAAAACATTAATATTAATTAATTTTATAAAATAAATATGTATAAATTTCAGACAAGACATGGAAAAGACACACAACCCCATCTGATGATACGATAGGTTATTTTTTTTAAATTATATGAAAAGTATGTCTATTTATTTTTAACATTTTATTTTATTTATCTAATAAATAAATAATATTAGAATAAAAACTTTGCAAATTAAAGTAATAAAAAAATGGCAAGTGATATCTTTAAATATAAAAAACTATATAATATTTAATAGTAATTTGTCTTCAAATTATCCCTTTAGTTATGCTTTGTAATTATCTTTGTTGATTGAATTGATATCTATCTTCTAGGCGTTTGCTTGAAAACAATTCCCCTTCAACTAAGCATAATTTTTTGTGATATTTTATTAATTCTTTCTACATTTTTATAAATACTAAAGCAATTCTAAAACTAAAAAATCTAAATTGAAATTAATAAATTTGTAGGCTAAATAAAACTATTTTCAGGGTTAGGAATAAAGAAATTTCAAAAGAGTTAAAATTTATTTTAATTTATAAGAACATTTTAATAATCGTTTACAATATAAAATTGAAAAAAAAATTATTAATTTTTGAATTTATTCTCTTAACATATTTTTCTTATTGATAAATTAAAAATTTAACTTCCTAGGTAAATAAAAATTATTTTGCCCTTTTTATTTTTCGTAATTATCATCATTCAATGTGAATATCCTTTTTTTTTATTTGGTTGTACATACATTTTTTAATTTTTAGATAAAATTAGAAATATATGCTTTTCAACTAATTATAACGCAATACAATATCAACAAAATCTCGGAAAGATGTAGTAAATTTTTTCACTTGTTAAATCTCGAAACAATAATATAAAAAAAAATGCATTTGAGTGATTGCTAAATAGGAAATATAATTTTCTTTCTAATATTTGGAAATCGAACATATAATACGTTCTCTTTTTATAAATTAAGAGGATTTTGAGAAAAATCTGAAAGGAGAAGGAATATTCAAAAAGGGTTATAATAATAAAATCTCTGGATATTCATTTGAATTTAAGCTGGTTCAATAAAATATAAAAAAAAAGATCATTTGATACATTTATTATGTTTGACAAACACACAGCTTATACAATAACCTAATATTTCTTATACATTTTTTTTTCATTTAAATTTTAATCCATTTTGTATTTTACTTTGTGATTCTCGTTCTCGAATTTTAGATAATAATTTCAATCTTAAAAAAAATGTATATATATATAATAATTTATATTTATTATTTTTATATATATTTAATAAAAAAACTTCATTTAAAAAATAAAAATTAAAAAAAGTAGGTACACATAGATTTTTCCAAAACTGTTAAACAATTCTAGCTACATTTTTTTCCAAATATTAAAATTTTAAAATAAATGCATAAACATAAAAATATTTATTTTTATTTTTGTATATCTTAAATGCATTTATTTTTAATTGTATGAATATACGATATTAAAAATCGTATATACATACAATTATTTATTTATATAATATATTCCATGACACTTTTTCTATTTAGGAACTTCCTATGGACACCAGATATAAATTTTGTAAAAATAAAAATATGAGAGCCGCGAAAAGTGTGGAGTGACATTCAAAATATGACCAGTTCAACATTTTTATTGAGAAATCCATGACCCTGAAACCTAATTAGCGAGTATATTATTGCCAAGATGACTTGTTAAAATCACCTTTAAGGTCATGTATATAACTTTTGTGTCATGATTTGTCTTTAAAACATTTAACTATCTCTATAGTATAATATATTTTTAATCTTTTTTATATAAAATATCCATTTTTTTTTATTAATGCCTCGAGGTTATTATCATTCATTATCGAATATGGAACATTTTTTGTATCATATCGCATTTCACAAAATATGATTTTAATCATGACTAGTTAATTTATTCATATATATATATCATCTTCTATAAGTAATTTTTCTTTCAATAAATCAACTCCACCATTTTTATACATATAATTATATACATCAAATTACTATCAAAATTTACCAAACAATTATTGAATATATATAATATAATAAATTAAAATTATATATATATATATATAATATTTATAAAATGTACATAAACAAATTATGTCTTCTAGACCCTTCAGATGCGTTTGAATAAATCCAAAATTAAAATTTTAATTTTCCTCTTAACATTCACGCATTCATTCAATAAACTCATTTGTAATAGCATTATAATATCCTACAATATTCAAAAATTTAAATAGGAACTTAATAAAAATTAACAGTCATCAACAGGAAAACAAAAAATCAAAAATATGCAAATTTAACGCTTATTTTTAAATCATTAAGGATCAGTTGTTTACTTGAATCGCTCGATGGTTTAAAATGATAATTTTGAGTAATTCATTTGGATCATATATATTTTTTTTTTAATTCTTCGAGTCGTTTCTTATGGCAAAGATAAGACCAAGCTTACAAGATCCTTTGACTCCTGTTATTCGAACACATTGGCATATATTCAATGATAATAATGTTAAGAATAATGTAAACTTATAAATTAAATACAAACATAATTATTTTAACGCTCAATCATGCCTACAATATGGACTATACGGCTAGTGGGGAAGATCGAAAAAAGTTCCTCTACAATTATTTGAAAGAGATCAATTTTTGCCGAAAACTTTGTTAATATTGTTCATTTGTTTGTTGAATTTATGCTTATAAGTACAATATACATGTATATATTTAATCCATTTAATTTGATTAGTACTTCATTTTATTATTATTATTATTATTATTATTATTATTAATATTATTATTATTATTATTATTAATATTATTATTTATTACAATACATATTTGCATTTTCATATGAATTTCAATATAATAATTTAGAAAGTATTGCAGAAGAACAATTTTCATTCTTAAATTGATATTTAGAACATGTAGATATTGTAACATTCATGTAAGTAATTATTGATTAAATTGTATTGTAACACACTACTGTTGTAGCTAACACTGTTTCTATGGCTGTATTATATTGTATATTAATAAAAATCTGTTTCAACTTATTATGTATGCATTTCTGTAAATTATTGATAAAAATCAGTGGCATATTTGCAACTAGGAAATTGTCATTGAGATGACAGTTCGAAAGGTTTAAAGTAAATTTAGCATTTCATAATCACAAAATACCACGTCTTTTGAGTTTATTTTAAATAAAACCAGTTATGTTATGAGACTGAGAGCGCAGAAGTGGCTGAACTTCAGTTTACGGACAACAATTAGATATTTTTTTGTATTTTTTAAATTTTTTTATGACACAACACTTAGCGTTTGGGTGAAAGCTTAACAAAGAAACATAAACAGAACATATTAGTAACGGCTAAATTACGTTTACTTAGAAACTAATTAATAAATTATTGAAACTTCGTTAAATGCTGTTTTTTAGGCCTGGTTCTAAGGTTTGCCGAAAATTTTGTTAAAATTTTGATTTTGCAACATGTTTTTGAAAAATGAAATTTTTAAATTTGAGAGGTTATGTGTCCAAAATTGTGTATTTTTTAAATCAACAAGTTGCTTATCGAAAAAGTTAGAAAATTTTGAGTTTAATTTTGACACAGCAAACCTATTATTCTATAAAGTTAAAAACACTAACTTTGTATTTTAATTTACATAACAAGTTTCCAACTCTATGTATATATATTTATATATGTATTAATACATCTTATTCTATTGCAAAGAGTATGTAAAAATACACTTTAAAAATTTGCCCAATACATATTTTAAAATAATAATGAAAGGAAAATGCGTATTCAACAATATTTTCAAATTTCTAATTTTTATTTCTTGTTAAATTTTTTTTAAATAATAATAAAATAAATATTTGGATAAAAAAGAAGCTTCATCTTAAATGAAATTTATTTTCCGAAACTATTAGTTTTTGATTATTTTTTCATTTTATCGATCGAATTTAGTCCAGAAAAACTTTTTCAATTTACTTCATTTTATTATTATTTTTAAGTTTTTCATTTTTAATAAAATTGATGGGATCCGAAATTGAATTTTTTTTGTTTACTAGATAAAAAAAATATGCAATGGTATAAATTCTTAGAGTGCATTTGAAGTCTATAACAAAATCCGTTGATACAGTTATACATTGAAATATAAACGATTTGCAGACTGTAATGTAATACTATTGCAAAAATTAAACAGCGATACAAATGTTGTATATGCGTGGGTGCATATACAATTTGGGCTATTGCAGTGCCATACACTATCAACGCTGCTAGGGACTTGCCCTCACCAGCCAAATCCTAATTACGTTTCATCTTATGGCACCTAGGTTGAAGAGTTGGGAAGAGAGGGCTACACCTTGGACCCAACTTCCGTCCTTTAGCTTAGAACTAATGAGATCGCTAAACGCCTGGTGAGACAGAACTGGGCCCGTTGCAACCCCTCCTTCCCATTTGCTCTATTTGAAATAATTACATGAAATGTATTATATGTATTGCGTAAACCTGTGTGGGCATACGTACAAAAAAAAAGATTTGTTATGTATCCATTTTCAAAATACATATAGTTGAAGACTTATTTATCTGACAGAAACCTTTTTTTTCGTTCCATTTTATTTTTTTTTAATAATGCATTCTGGGCATTCTTCATATATTTATAGTTTTGGCTGATTTACTCTTAAGGACTTTGAGTTGTGTGTGTGTAGTGTGTGAGCCAGCCCAGTCAGTGGCGGAATTCAAGCGGAGAGCAAACCTTATTTCGAGTCTAAAGATTATTGAGTCTGCATTTGTCAGGACATTTATTAAATTAAAAATTAAAAAAAAGAGCAAAAAAAAAAAAATTGACTAGTTCATATAGTTCATATATATATATGATTGGAGATTAAAGTTGTTTTTGTTGAATTTACTAGCGTTTTATTCATTGAGAAGAATTTTAGACTAGAAAATTTATCACATAAAATTGTTTTTTTTTTTTTTTTTTTTATTTTTTTTTAAAGAATCGAACGAAAAACGAAATAATTTTTTATTAAATAAAAGAAAAAGATGTCCTGAAAGCCAAGCACACGAAATATCTATTTTAAACTCGTAATATGGAAACCTCTAGTCTCAATTCGCGACCATGACCAAAGCTAGAGTAGTACTATGGAAAATTGTAATTCACATATACATTGTGAGTTATTTATTATTTGATAAAGATGTTATTTTCGGGCTCAATCGGCTTGTATTGTTTAAGTGCTTACAATATTATTTATTTCGATTCATCCAGTAAATGTGTGTGTGTGTGTGTGGATACCTTGTCTGTAAGATATCCATTTGGGCTATTGCAAATTAAATTTACAATTTTTGCGTTTGTGTGTATTTTTGTACAAAAACTCGGCACCGGTTTGAATATGAGACGAGCTGTCGCAGCTCATAGCTCGCACATATTCAATCTGATGTCGAAGCGTCACCTGGTGGCGACATGCATATGGTACATTTCTTGAAAAAGAAATGTATTGGTC
Source organism: Anisolabis maritima (assembly GCA_010014785.2). Classification (NCBI taxonomy): domain Eukaryota; kingdom Metazoa; phylum Arthropoda; class Insecta; order Dermaptera; family Anisolabididae; genus Anisolabis; species Anisolabis maritima. Next base: position 6,116 of record JAAAKE020105132.1, read on the forward strand.
TATTGTAAATAATATAATTATTAAAACTTACGTGTATTGATTGATAGTAATGTAAAAATTAAAATATGTACAATACAATAATTGAGACAAGTTTTCAACTCATAATGTATCTGTTTTTATTTTTAATTCTATTGCGATATCTGTAAAAAAATCCGATCCCCCAGTGATAATGGAGCTACTCTTAAGTGAAATATGTTTTTGAATTTAGATTTTATCGAAAAGAATAATTTATTTGTGACTTTACTGGTTGAGTTTGTTGAGAGTTTTTGATTTAGAGCATCAAAGGGATTTAACCGGTTTGAAAAATGTTGGTATGTTGGTTATTTCACTTTAAGACCAGCCCAACATCAAGAGGCTATTGTAGTTTGTAACATCTATTGAGGAAACCAAAATCCTATAAAAATATTTTTGAGTAATCGTGGCCTAAATTGGATTTAAGCATCATTTTTGTATTATTTTTATTTTTATATATATTTTTTTTTTGAACTATAAACATATTCATTTCCCATTTACAATTTGTCGTTTGAAAATTTATTTCATTTTGATGCAAAAAAAAAAAATGAATGGCAACTTGAAATAAATAAGAACAAAAAGACGACGAAATGGCTAATGTTGAGGGCATTATATATGTTACATATTGTAGGGACTGTGACACCAAACTAAGCTAAGAGAACAAGCATAGAGGATACTTGTTCCAATGACAATCAACATTGACTCATTCATACACGCATTCGCACCAAAAAAATTCTAAAAAAGTTCCACATCTTTTGAAAAGAACGCGCAAGATTTTTTTTATATCAAATTGTTTTTAAAAATTTTTTGTTTGAATCGAGATCTAAAGCTTTTACCCACCGAGCTTAGGATTTAAAATTTTTTTGTTACGTTAAAAATTTATATAAAAAAATGGCCGCATTTTGTTAATCTGACCCCATTAACATCTTACAATTATATTGCAAAATAAAAAAATAACATAAATTCATTTAAAAATATTTAAAAACATAAAGGAACTAAATTTATTTAAAGAACACCGGATTTATAAAAAATATAACAACAACAACAAAAAAAAAATAATATATATATTTATGTAATATAATATATAATTTCATCTCAAAAAAAATATATTTACTAGCTGTGATTCTATATAAATTGGCCTTTACCTCTCATACTAACTTTATATATTTATATTTTTTCATATATACATAGATATGTACATTCATTTTATATACACACACTCGCTGTACATCGGCCCCAGATTGTATAAAAAAACCCTAATTTTTTCTTTCTATGTACATATTTTGATATTTCTACAGTATAAAATGTGCATTCAGCTTTCATTTGTTGGAGATTTACATATATACAAAAAATTAATCGGATGTTCTATTGATTGTGATGCTGACCTGATAGGTTAAAGCCAAGCGCGCGTGGGTCTCCATGAAGGCGAAGCGCTTGTTCGAGCCGATGCTCTTGTAAGCGCAATGCCTCCGATAAATCCGGCGACAATTGGCCATGGACGGCGCCATTATGTCGCATCGGCGGCCCTCCGGCATCGCTTGAGACGGCAGCAGCGGCCGCCTGACTGACGGCCAAACGAAGGGCCGCCTCTGCTTGAGATCTTAAAAGAGCTTCAGCCTGGTGCATCCTTAACGCGGCTTCGCTTTGCTGTTGATGGTGCTGCATAGCCGCGTCCAGGCCACTTATTGCTCTCATTGATACAACGTTCATCGCTTCTGGTTGAGCTTGTTGTTGAGCAGCTTGCTGTTGTTGTTGTTGTTGATGGACGGCTGCAGCAGCCGCGGCAGCTGCTGCTGCCGCTGCTTGTTGTTGTACTGCCGCTTGTTGTTGAGCTGCGGCTGCTGCAGCCGCCTGTTGCTGTTGTTGTTGGTGATTTTGTAGTTGCTGCTGCTGCTGTTGCTGTTGTTGTTGTAATGTTTGCGATTGTTGCTGTTGCTGCTGTTGTTGTTGCTGCTGCTGCTGCTGCTGTTGTTGTTGCTGTTGCTGCTGTTGCTGATGTTGTTGATTCATACGCATCGCGGCGGCGAGATTGACTGCGGCTGCTTGGACTGCCGCAACTGCCGATTGGGAATCGACACCAAGACCGCCGCCACCTCCAGGTGACATTCCTGTTGATTGGTTCACAAACGCGGCCATTGCTAATCGCGACGCATTATGTAAATCGTCGCCATATTGATGGAGTCCATTTCCGCCGCCAACACCTGCAGTTGCTAATCCCCGGCTAAGCAAATCACCAATTTTGGTATTATTGTTATTGAGCATCCCGCCGGTTTCGCTTCCTGTACTTGAAACTCGGCCACCGCCACTCGAACTATCCGAATGTGCTGAAGGTGAGGCACACATGGAAGAGCCACCCCCGGCGCCTCCACCACCTCCGCCTCCACCTCCAGCACCTGCCCCTCCACCGCCTCCTGGTCCGGCTGCTGCTGCCGCCGCTGTTAATGAAAGAGGGACTAGTGCCCCTGGACCAACACCGGCAGCTCCACCCGGAGCACCTGTTCCTCCCGCAGCAGCTGCGGCTGCTAAAGCGGCGTGCGCCGATGAAGAGGACGCCACCGCCGCTGCTAGCAACGTTTCTCGTTCGCGACGCTCTGCTGCTGCACGACTTAGAACGTATTGGGCGGCGAATTGATGTTTCGGATCCATTCGCATATGCTCCATATGACTGAGCAATCCTGTAAACAAAATACATCGCTTTTAAGATTTACACATGGAATTTTCATAATTTTTAATAATAAAAATATAAAATTTTTCTTTTCATTTGGTATAAAAATTCGGCAGCTTTTCAAGAACAATTATAAGAAAAAATTAGCCACAATCCTAAAAAATAAAATCTCAATCTTTTTGATTCTCTTCGATGATTCATTAAATCCGATGATCATCGCATTCAGAGAATTTTCATTGTTCAAGAGATATTGAAATTGTCAACATTAATACAATTTTTCCAATTATTTTGTGACAATCGCTGAAGAGCAGGCAATAAGCCTATTTTGTTAACAATTTAAATATAAATTAAATTATAAACATTCTATTTTTATCATATCTTTATATTAATTCTGAAATCTAAAAAATTCTACAAAATTTTATTTTTTAAATAATTTTTTCTTGTTTTTACCTTCTCTTGCCTATATATGTAATATATAGTGAGAAAGTATTGTTTTATTTTTGGGATTGAATAATCTCATTAGATAATATTAATATTTATTCAGGGTCTTACATCTAGTGAATTTCAACCACGAGTACCCGAGCTAGGGCTAGTATTTTTTCCTTTATGCCAGCCAGCTTTTTCCCCTTACCTCAAAAATTTTCAGTTGGCTTGTTCCCTCTCAAGGTTGCATCTTTTATTTAATATACTGATCTCAATATAAGGGAACAAGGCACATACTTATTAGGATTAAATAAATTTAAACAATTTATCTAGAAGATTTCAAACCTATGTCTTATTGAATTATAAATTAAAGACTCATCTCAAGGGAAAATACAAATAAAAAAAATCTTGAAATAAAATAAATATTAATATATCACTCTTATCGAAATCTAGTTGTAAATAATAAAAGATATTCGAAAAAAGAAGTAATATTTATTTTATTGTTTGAATCATCCGTCTATCCAGCTCCATAGAGATCCGCGGTCCCTTCCACTAAATTGACTCATTTTGGAGTTAAATGCTAGTAATTCAAATAGCATTTTTAGGGCTTGAAATAGGAACTGAACCAAAAACCGAAAAAGTAATTATAATTGGTCAACCAAAACTGAAATCGAACCGATTTTCTTTAAATGAAACGAAACAAAAATAAAGGTTCGAAGCCCTTTTTTTAAGTGAATGACTCGGAATTTCTCAACATATGATCCTACACACAAAATTGGCTTAGCTTAAGCTCTGATAAAGGAATAAAGGAAAAATAAAATACCCATAACCCATGAAACACGCGGTCAAAGTGGAATTCCTCTCTTCTTTGGAAAAAGTTCACTGATATACGTAAGAATAAATTAAGAAAATATATTATGAAAATGTTTTTTTTTTTTTTAAAGTTTCTTAGTCTTTTAATTAATTTAATGTAATAACTTTATTTAAGGTATTTTCGCTCTGATTATTATCCTAAATTTTTTTTATAATATTTTGGAAAGAATGAGTTTAGAGGAAGATTTAGAACAAAACTCCCATCCCCTTTCAGGGGAATAACCTTCTGTTCACTCATTTATTAAAATGAGCGATTTTGAGAATTACTGTCTAAAGCACAAAAAACAGGAATTTTGTATCGGTTCAATCTACAAAGTGGCCAATGCTTATCAATTCCAAAATAATTTAAACAATAACAAGTTGAAAAAATTATCTTAGGATCTAAATATAAATGAAGTTTGGATCTGCAAACACTAACTTATTAATTATTCTACAACTAGTGCACTAAAAGAAAAAGAGTCTGATTCATCAAAACTAGGTTGTCCTAATAGCTTTTACCCTTTAGGGCCTTCTAATCAGAATACCCTAAAGAAACAAAGGTAAAATTGTATTTTTAATTAGATGATTAGAACAGTTTTGTATATGTATATAATTTTTTACTAAAGTTAATAGATTAGAAAATTTTTTGTTTGTTTAAATTTCAAATTAAGGTTTGCTTGGTCGATTGTTTGTGCTCAAAAGTTAATAGAGATGATTATGATATGTGACATGATTTTGCTGTAATACCCGTATGTAAAATTTGGTCGATCCATACAATACATTAGAGCCTGTGGGGTTATCGTGTTAATGAACATAGATATAATTCGAAAAATGGTATTTTCGGACTGAGGGAGGTCCAAAACGTCAAGGACAATCCAAAATCTCGAGATCGAATTTTTGGACGATTACAAAACTTTCCTTATACTACGTATTCGAGAAAGTAAAAAATCCTAAAATTTATTAACCCTGATAAAAACCATAACAATAGACTCGGCTGGAGGTTTTGTGGGGCTTTGGGAAAAATATTGTAGTGAGGTCCCCTATTATTTGCATCAGCAGCATTGTCAGAGACCCTGTGTAGATATATTTTTCATTTTTGACAAATTTTTCCCGTAGGTCTTTATATCCTTTTTGGCTGAGTTTGAAAAACTTTTTTTATATTTCTTTAGGATCACCTCCTAGTTAGGAGACCCTAAAGATTATAATAGGCTATATTTGTTCCCAAAAATAAGATAAGTTTCTTAAAAGTTTTATTTTTTCGTTAGACTCTTTTAATGACAGTCTGCAATTAAAGAATTTTTTGAATTATTCTGTGTATTTCTTTTTTAACCAGAAAAATATAATTAAAAACTATTTTTCCAAATTTCATTATTTTATAAGGAAAAAAAAAGCCAGGTTGTTTGAACTTATAAAGAGGAATACCTGGATAAAGGAAAATAAAGAAAAATAAAAAAAGAAGAGAAATAGAACTTAAATTTGGAAAATATATATATGTATTGAGAAGATTATGGGTTTAGGCAAAGAGATGTAGAAATTATGGCTTGACACATGGAGAAAGATGAGGTAGGCCATGATATTAAGCGATAAACAGGGAAGGAAGGTAGAATTAGAATATGGGGTGGGAGATGACATTTCATACAACATTTTGACCAATTAAAAGAGAGCAGTTTATGACTTTAAAATAATGAATTAAATAATGGGAAGCCACATCTGTGGATGGGTATCATCGAAAATGCTGAGAGTTTAGAGAGAGAACACGAGAGTGAAAGGAAGATAGTACCTGACTCGTGGGTGAAGACAGCCTGGCAGACTGAGCAAGGCCACATCCTGAGCGAAGTGGTCAGCTGAGAGGTCTCCGGGTGGCACGCGAGGTGCTTCCTTAGGCTGCCCTCATTCACGTAATGTTTCCCGCACACTGGGCACGGGTGGTTGGCCGTGCGCCGCTTCGCTAAATACGGACCGGCACGTGGTGAGGAGGAGAGAAGAGATAGTGAGGTCTCAACGCAGCCAATAAAAGCCAGGACCCACAGGAGCCCACAATCGCACACCCGAAACACCAGACAACCGCGCACCCACACCCTAATCGAAGGTCTTTGGGAATATCATGTGGAGGGAGTAATCAGGGCCATCGCCAAGTTTCTCAGAACTAATAATCACGGAAGTATTTTAATGCATAAGGATTCAGATGGATCCAAAATCATCTTCTAGAACACTCTCTCTAGGATGAGATTTTAGTTTTTGATTTTTTTTAAGATTACAAGACTTTGGTGAAATGATTTGGACATAAACTATAAAACTAAGTGGGATTTATTCTTTCCGAAAATTTACATTTTTTTCTACTGAGATGATCTAATTGAATAAAGAGCGAAAATGGACAAGGAACAAAGTCAGATTTCATTTCTCCGAATCCTTATTAGAATTTCATCAGAATTCATCAGCATACAGCCTTGACTTTTATTTCTTTTAATAAGGAAATTAATTTTTTAATGGCAATTATTTGATTAGTTTATAGAGAGAGTTAACGATTTCCCTGAATCAAAAAATCACACATTTACTCAGGTTTATTTAGGACCTTATTTATCTAATAATAAATCAAAATGATTAAATAATATCATAAACCCAGAACTAACATATACTGCAGAGTTGAAACTGATGGAGGTAAAGTAAACATTTATCCCAGAGAAAATAATAATAATAAGTAATTATAAGAACCAAAATTGCAACATCTAAGTGATGAATCTTTTAAGAAATCTTATTTCTATATAATTATTTTATTTTCTTCTTCCTCCATCAGATTCGCAGATAATTTTATATAACAAATATCTAAATCATCTATCCATTAAGTAAATTACTCAAAGAAATTACTTTGTTATCTTTATTTTCAATTATTAGTATGGATTCTAATAAATATATCTAAGCAAAGATAAGCAAATTAAAGAAATAAAAGATGAGTAAAAAGTGTGATTAAATTTTGAACTCCACGAATTCTCTAATATATTAAAAAAAAATTAATAGGACCTTCGATTTCAAAAGCCTAAACAATTTCATTAGCATGTGACATTTAGTTTAGCTAGTTATTTATTATAAATTTAGGCGAAATTTATTTATAAAAACAAATAAAGCTTTATGACAAAAACAAGGGAATATTTACATTCTTCTGCTGTCTTAGGGAAAAAAAATTCTTTATAAAAAAGTATATTTTGATTGGTTGTTTTTCAATGATTTATTTGACAATAAAAAAAATATCAACTTTTTCTTTGAAAAGATTGGCTGTTGGGACGAAAAGGGGAAGCCGAAGGCGGAGAAAGTTAAAAAGTTCCTGAAGTACTTTTCCCTCAATCGATTCTCCAATTATCCTCGGTAGTCTCCTTTTTACAGACATCTTCGAATTTAAAAGAAAGGTTTATTTTTATTTCATATCACATATGAATGTTAGGGTCAGACAGCAAAAAAATATAATTAATTTCTAGTTAAACTTGTTAAGTACACATATATTCGGAATTAATAGCAAAGCATTCTATTGATTATAATATATACTGAACTAGGATTAGTAATAATTATTAACTACATTTATGAATAATGGAAGTATTTGTTTTAGATATAATTTAAAAAATAAATTTCAAATGTAAATTTATGGAATAAAATAAATCATTTACTAAGTTAAATAATTCATGTTTTTTTGATCAAGACTCTTGTAAGAAGTGTATGTGAGAAGTGTCTGGTGAGGTGTCTTAAATTAAATATGGAGGGTGCATTCGCTCCCTTAACTTACTAGCAACTCCTGAGGCGTTGGGGTCCTTATGCGTGTGCTTCATATGCTCCATGAGGGCTTCGCCCCCCAAGAAGAGTTTGTGGCAAATGGGGCAGCTTGTCGCGTTGGGGCCCCCGATCAGTGCCGCGTGCTGCTGCGAACAGGCCAACAGGGGGAATTGGCAAGGTTAGTCTGATGTGCTCAAGTGAAAATCAACTAAACTATCAGAGAAATTGGCTCGAAAATCGGAAAATTACGAATCCGCATAAGAGCCAAGTTGGCTGACAGCTCAGCTGATCAAAACAAAATCACATTAAAAAAAAACCAGGTCCTAACAGCAAGGTTCTCTCTGGATTAGGATCAACAAATCCTACTTCCGTCTTATGACAACCTGGTGTTAGTTAGCCCGATAAAATGAATCAGACACGTACCCAGGAATTGTTCCCAGGGGGTGAGGCCTAAACTAATATATTTTTTCGCAAAGAAACGAATTCTTTGGCTTGGCATCATAGCATGTATTCCCCCATTTTCCATATGAAATAACAAGTACAATATTAGAGGCCTGGGTACGTCCCTGAATTGAACACAGCATAAGTGTTTTCCAGAACATTTATGGTTTAAGATCTGCTTTTAAAGAGCTTTCTTAAAAAGTCCTATTATAAATATTATTTCCATTTGTAGTAATAAATTTCCTTGAAGTTTTTATAGAAAAATATCTCAAAAGGTTAAAAAGAATTTTTACTCTTAGCTGTTTTATTTCCTGTTTTTCAATTCTTTAATAATTATAAAATTTTAATAGCGTCTATGGTTAAAAAAATTTGAAACCTAAATTTGGATGTCTTGATTTATAAAATGAAATACCATCAAGTATAGAGAAAAAAATTGTTTTTATTCAATAAATCTACTAGTGTGTAGCTCTAAAGAGGCCTCAAACCATAAATAGAAAATCACTTTTTAAAGTATCTCCTGGAATTAAAATATTATGTTAATTTGCTTCTGGATTCAGACACGAGGGACTCCAGTTGGCATTGTATTTATTTATTTTTTTCTTAATAATGAAAGCATATTTTTCAAAATTTATATAATTTTAAAGAAAGGGGATTGATTTTTGCTTTTTCTTTTTACTAAAAGTTTTTTTATAGTCTTTATTTATTTATTTATTTTTGATTTTTGGGACTAGTGTGTCTTAATGGCCATTCTGAAAAAAATTTATTAAAAAAAGATATTTATAAATAATGACGTATAAATCAATAATCTTATTATTCAGTTTCAGTGAAATTTTAAAAATTTTGAAAATTTAAGTAAAAACAGGAAAAATTATTTTAAAAAAAATTAAATGGGGTAGAAGATGAAATACGGCCTAATAAGGCTCTTCATTATCCTTCAATTCATGGAGGGACTAAGGAATAATTTTGTAAGTCATGCAATATTAACCATCATGAAAGATGTCCTCGCCTTAAGCGGGTTTCGCAAATGTTGATACCCTTTTACCACCATAGTTCACCTTAAATTGGGCGATGAACCGCGGCGATGAACTTTCAAATGAAGATCTTATTCAACTCAAACAAAAGTGACCACTAGGGAAGAAAGAATAAAATCCCATCAGATAAAGTTTCCATAATCTGGATTCACCACGAAAGTGAAGTCTTAAAGAAATTTGCTGATGCTCTGTAAATTTTATAAAAATAAAAAGGTTAGTTAGTTTCATCTGGTGAAAATGGATAAGACTTTGAAAAGGAAAAAAAAGGAAATAATTGAATTCTTTAAGACTCCTCTCCACAGAGGTCATTTATGGTTTAGGTACATAGATAATTGATTACCTATTACCTCTAAAAAATAAGATAAAAACATTAAATCCCATAATCAACTTAACATATAGAAATCACGATAACAAGGGTTTTGAATCCCTTTTTGATAAAAAATATAAATTTGAAAGTGCAAGCTAATATATTAATGATGTGAATATTACTTGATCCTATTAAATAAATAAAAATTCTAACAATTTACCGATTACCTATTACCCCTAAAAAGACATTTAATAAATATCATTAATAAGGAATATTAATTTTTAACAAATCTAAAGTTATTAAATTGATAAATAAATCATCATATTGAATATATTAATAATATGATTTACCTTTTCATAGTAATTTGTTTCTAAAAAAAGGCTTCGTATGTGATTAAAATTATTTTGATTATAAAGAGAAATTAATTAACATATTATTCAAGATAATTAAAAAATTTCCTTATAATTTCCGAAGAAATATAGCCTAGAGTTTATAACTAGAGTCAATTTGTAGTAAAAATAATATAAAAAATTAAAATCATCATCATAATATAATAGTAACAATATCATGACATCACTTAAGTTATATATGATGCAACTTTTCATAAAAAAACACATTGTTGAAAATAAAAGATAATTTTAATCCAATGAAATCATTTTGATTCTTTAACTGAATAATTATCCTCTCTAACCAGTTTTTCAAGATCGTAAAACTTTTATAGAAATTTATGATATGAGAAAGCTTGGACAACACTTTAAGTATATTTTGACATAAAAATAACTGAAGTTTCTAAATCCTTCATGAATCATTCCATTTGTTAAAAGTCGATTTATTAGGAAATCTGAATGTAGAAAAAAATATTAAAGGAAATAAAAAATTTTTTAGTGTTTTTTATATGTTAAGATTATTTTAAATAAATGAAAGGAATGTGATTAATTTAAGATAAAATTAAAAAAAAAAATTAAATGATTTGAAAAGAATGCATTTATGGTTTAATTATCAAACAAAATTGAAAAAAATTTTTCATTTAGAAAATTTACATAACAATTATTTTTCGTGTTTACAGAATTTGAAAGTTCAATATTAAAAATCCAACATTTAATTTCAAAAGCTTTTGAAAAATATTTTTGTATTTTCTCTAGTTAAATGGTACTTTATAATAGATTAGAAACAATTACATATATTTTCAACTTAATTTAATGTCATAATTGTGATAATCAGACAGAAAAAAGTTTGAATCATGAAATAATCAAAACAAGATGATTTAATCTAATCAAATTAGAAAATTTTCCTAAAAATTAATTTTTGTTTTCCTTAAGATAGGCATCCCTCTTGACATAAGAGCCATTTGTATAGGCTTTCTTGGTTTCTTTTATTAAAAAAAGGAAAATTTAAGCATACAAAACTACTTGGATGTAAAGAGGATTGCCTATAATTCAAGCAAAACAAAGTTATTAAATACACTATATAAATTATTTCTATTTTTTCTATTTTTTATTTTTAATAAATTTTTTTATAAAACATATCTTTATATACTCCCGCCCCCCATGAGTTGTGAAGTGTCTAAAAATGGAAGCAAAGAATGAAATATTAATATGTGATTTTATTTAGTGCCTGGTTAAAGACCAAGACATCTTGGAAAAATAATCTGAATATGGCCATAAAAAAAAAAAATAAAGGGCACTATAAAATGATCAAAGAAAAAAACCAATCAAAAATATTTTGTCCCCTTCCCCTAAGGAAGCCATCACAAATATCTGATACAATTACATCCCTGATATATTTTCCTTCTTTTATTAGTTAATCAAACCTATAAATGTCAAACTCTGCTCGCAGTGTATGATTATCATGACACAACATTCATTAACCAATCAACAGCCTTTCATGGTTATCATTTTCGGATTGCATAGATATTTATGGTTCAATTTTCCAAAATATTTAGAAATAATTTAATTAAATATTTTCCACGTGAAATGAAACGATACCTGCACGAATATCAGTACCATCGATACCTACATTCAATTCATCATCAATGATTTTTGCCATTGCATCAATATC
>JAAAKE020105143.1:0-17662 GCA_010014785.2 Anisolabis maritima
TTTTTTTTTTTTTTTTTTTTTTTTTTATTATTATTATAAAAGGCAATCAGTGTTTCATTTTTAAGGCGCTATTTATTTCTCAAAATTTTGTCCTTTATCTATGCATCTAAAGTCTATAAGAAAAAGAGCATATTTTAATATTCCAAGACCAATTATGTATGTTTGTTTGTTCTGAACGAATACTCAGCATACACGGCTAAAATTTCGTCATCCCCTAGAAAGAATGCTGAGTGAGGTTTTATTTCAAAGAAAAAATTATAAAATTTTCCTTATGAAAGGATTGGCAGTTTCCAATTAGAAATAATTTCTTTTTTATTAAGGCTCGCAACATATCTTCAAAATTATTGCTTGTTTTAAAATAAAATTTAGCCTACGAGATTAAATATAAATATATTTTTATAAAGCTATATAAACAGGAATGGAATAAATTATAATTTAATTAATATTATTCTCAATGCAAACAAGCGTTTATTTAAAATATATGATTTTAAAGACTATTTGACTTTAATTAAAATCTGAATAAAGGAATATTAATATTTATCTATCTAAAGGGCAAGTAAAAACTCTGTCATCGTAAGGATAAAAAAAATGACTTGAAACCATCTAAAATGCCTTAACAGGTAGTTGATTGGCCATTGGGTGTGGAGATGACGTTGCAATCATAGGCTGCGAACAGCGTTTGACATTTATTTCTGAAAGTGAGGTTATCTAATAAAAAAACAAAAGGAAAAATAGATCGGGAATGTATTGGGAATAAAACTTTGGGCGGGAGAGCAAAAATAGATGAGGGAACCCAAATAATTCATATCACTATTCAGAAAATGTTTCGTAACGTAAACTTCCTTCTTCACTTCCTGGATAATTTGAATCGTTAATAAATAAATATATATATATAATCGTTTAAGCCGAAGAGAGTTAAAAAAAATATATAATTACTAAACTATATAAATATTAATATAAAAAATTATTTTCTAGTTGAACAGGAATACAGGAATGCAAAAATTATTTATTATTTTTTAATTGCCTACGTTTTAGGCATCAAACATGCCGCCCTTCCTCAAGACCTATCATCCTAACAGATTTATTTATAAAATTGAAATATATATAATTTCAATAATAATAAATAAATAAATGTGTGGTGAACATGAGGAAGAGCATGATTGATGCCCGAAACGTCTGCAAAACAAAATAATATTTTTTAAATTTAATTTATAGCCAAGTCTGATTTTTTTCAAAAAGAAAAAAATAATCCAAAAATATCTTATCAATTATAATTCATCGCGTGTTTTAATGAGTAAGACCAATGCGTATAAATAGAATCGTGTGTTGCGCTTTGGACCACTTTCAGTCACGTGGCAAAAGATCCCAGGTTCAAATTTTCCCTGCGAAAGATCGTATTATATCATTTGCTATCCATTTGATTTAAATAAATTTTCATCTGATTGTGTTTGGTTTAGAAGTAATCTCTATTGGCATTGTTAATAGGATCTATAAAAAACGATAAAAAAAAAAAATTGTAGTGTTATTAGAAAGAGGTTTGAACTAAAGCTTAAAATAGAAAAAAAAAAAAACATGAGCTTCGCAAATGCATTCTGGGAGACGAGAGCAATGCATAATCTAGTAGGGCGAAAGAAGTGGTGGAGAAGGACCCCCCCCCTCCCTGAAAAAATTTCCAAATTACATTACCATATGTTCAAAATATTTTCTTCTATTTGACCATCCAAACTATTATTTACTTACTTTGATGAAGCAGGAAGAAAAAAATAAAAAAGAAAGTTGAATTTATTTTCTTCACTCCATCATCATTCTCTCGTCTTCTATTTATTCTAAGTTTATATAACATCTAAAGTTATTAAAAAGTTTAAAAAAAAAAAAAAAAACAACTTATTTTTTAGCCTGTATGCACGCGGAGAAAAAGGAGAAAGAAAAGGGAGTTTTTCTATATGTATGATTTTATCAACAAGAGAAGGAGAGAGAAAGGGCAGTTGACGTCCAAGGGACCAATTGCAAAGTCATCCGCGATTCCGAGAGAGAGAGAGAGAGATGCTTTGACATTCCAAAATACTGATATTGATTTAGATATGTCTGAAAAGAAAAAAGAAAAAACCCTTTTCAGTAAATGAATGGACGAAGCTCTCGTTTCTTTGAGATTTCTAATATCACTTACTTTATTGTTTTACTTTCCCGCCCATATATGAAATACATGGTTTGCACTCATACATCATTCGTTTGGCTGTAGTAGTTTTTCGTATATAGGCGGGAAAGTAAAATAATAAAGTAATATTAGAAATTAGCGAATGGATGTATGGCAGGCTGATTAAAAAAGAGAAAAAGTAAAAAACTGGAGTTTTATTATTACTATGTCCTTCGACTTTCCTCAAAAGTTTCTAGTATATTAGAGATTTGAAAAATATTTAAAGTTTTGTACGTGAGTGTTCCGTAAGATTCCGGGCAAAGATTGTGTACATCGTTTACACGTGCTTTTTTTTTTGTTATCAATAGAGCGGAGTTATAAGCTACAAATTCTGATGTAATAAATAAAATTTTTAAATAAAAATATACACCAATTATTGTTATTGTTCTAAAAAATCTTTTTCATCATCCATGCAAATATAGAAATACCAAATTATTTTTCATACAAGTTGTCAGCCTACGTATACATTTTAGGAATGTATTAATTTCACAATAATCAATAATTTTCATCAAATAATAATTATAATAAATGCCTGTACAGTTGGTTGGCATGTATGCAGATGTCTCGTGGCAAACTTTAATAGATAATAAAGAGAGAGAATGGAGCCAAATTTAATACTGATAGAGTATATTAATGGAATTATTCTATCTATGACATCTAAATGAGGATGAGAATTTATACTCTAATTCGAATTTAATAATCCAACTTTAAGGGGAATAAGTAAAGTTGCTTGGCTGTGTCTCACTCACCCACGGCACGGCTTTGTCGTATAAGAGAGAGAGAGAGAGAGAGAAATATTTTTACATATATTACATATATTATTACCTGCAAATAAAACAAAAAGAATTCATTTAATTTCAGCATATGAAGCCATTTAAACTCCGTCCTTATTTATTTGTGGGGTATTTATTAATTGGTGGCCAATATCATATAATAGAAATAAATTTTTAATGCTCATGACGGGAAGCGAACCACTGACCTTTGGTACGTTAGTTGAGTCGTCTATCTCTGATAGGGCTGAAATTAAAATAAAAATTAGTATCTTTTAGATTTATTTTTTGATCCCTTGACAACATGATTAAACTATGATAAAAAATATGGTGTGATAAAGGCACATCACTCAACTTCCTCTTGCCTAGGATAAGGAAAGAATAGTGATATGTTCGGGCCCCCTAGCTGGCCGTTTAGTGCCAAGAGTAATTTAAGAAACAGAGCGGTTATTTCCATTTCTTTCTATCATGGGTACATATGCACATTAAGAATTTTTTTTGCATTTTTGGGGTCCTTTGGAACTGAAACGTAAACATATTTTTAAAAAAATTGGGGGGGGGGCGGGTTAAATTTTTCATAATTATAATACTCTCCTCTTATTATTATATATAAATAAATAGTGTGTTACAACGAAGTATATTTCTAAAAAATCGTAAAAATTTTATTGCCCCCCTCCTCCCTCTCTCTCATGATTAGCCACTGCAGAAATGCAAGGAAATTAAATAATGATATATCACATCCTATAAATTAAGACCCAAGAGATTATAAAGGAATCAAAATCTTTTGATATTGATAATACTTTTATTTTGTTTAATGTATAGTAATTATTATATATTTAATTTTTTTCTTCTTGTTGAACAAAGAAATGGGACTCACTCTCTCATTCTCTCTCTTTCTCTCAAATGACAGAAATTGATTTTGCTTCCAAAATAATTGCAATATAACTCGATTTTGACATTTTTCCAATCTCTTTCATTTTTTTTTTTTTTATTATTATTTCCTCTACAACAAATCAATTTGTTACTTTTGCTAGAAGCCTAGCCTCGGGTCCTGCGCTTATTAATCGGTCAAAATTTTAATCTCAAACATCAGAAATAGGATTTCGTTATGTGAAAAAGCTATATAACTTGACAGTTTGAAGCAAATTTTATATCACAAAACAAAAATCCAATAATCGAACCAGCCGAAGTGGCTCTAAATTTTAAGTGAGTATTCAAATTATTTCAACTATTATATTTAAAAAAATTTCATCTATATCTATATTTTCTATTTTTGTTTGAAAAAAAAAAAATTTTTTTTTATAATTAAGTTATTCCACTCGACAAGTAATTCCATTAATAAAAGCTGAAAACAATAATAAATATTAGAGAGAGTGAATTAAAATAAAATAAATAAAGTGACCTGAACCACTTTAACCTAACAGAGTGAATGACACCAGAGAGGTTGGCTGCCCTGCATTTGCATTAACACCATTATTACATGACAAACATTTGAAATCTCTAAATGTATCTCAAATCTCTATAAATACTTATTTCCTGTAATTTGTTTATATGATGTTATTATGATGAATAAACTTGGGTGTCTATGACAAAACCGACCAGCAGCGGAGGGGCATTAGCCTGATAGACACTTTGCCAAATTTGAAAGGTTATGTGCTATCAAAAAATTCTAAAATAAAAGCTGTTACTAATCTATGTGAGAGAATCTTTTATTAGAAATTTGGAAATAATATAAACACAAAACAATTAGCTGGCGTTTCATTTAGATCAATTATGTCGTTAGGCTCCCAAAAGAATTTTTACTATCGAGTTCCTCAATCAGGGAAAATTAATTACGCTATTAGATTTAATTTAATTTAACATTAGCCTGATTAATACAATTATAAAATAAACTTCAACTTAAATTTTAATGAGAAACTTGCTTTTTTTTAAAATATATATTAATATATATTATAAGGTATTTTTTGTTTCAACTCAACGTTGAAAGAAGAGTTATTCCTGGCTAATGGATATATGATTATAATATTGTTTGCTTAGATATATGTATTTCAAATACATGCTGACTCCTTTGGGCATAAATACAACAATCAAAATCGAAACGCCACAATTTTGATTTTTTATTGAACATACCCCTTCTCCCGTAATATTTTCAAGTAATTTCATTTTCATCTTCCAGTCTATTTTGATTCTTCAATTTTTAGTTAATTTCAGCTGCTGAGGCTATTTTGACTTGATATACATTTGATATCATTTGAAAATTAGCACCGGCGGACGTTCAGCACTCATGTTTCTCAGACCACCTATCCGAGGTTCAGCAATGCCGGCCTTGCTTATTGGCACTAATCTCGGTGGCTATTGCTCTTCTCTCCGGCCAGACCCGCCGGCATTATTCTTCGATTTAACGATATTCAGTTTGAAGAAGAAAGATAGGCAAATCCAGTTATAATGGCCATTAGCTGTAGGCAAATTTATCATCTTGTATATATTTTATGTAAAATTTGATCAACGATTGTTGAATATCATTTGAGGGGACTGGAGATTCCAAAACACGCTTTGTAGGTAGGGCTCGTTAAATATACTAACGAGGGATATTTTTTTTATTAATTTTATCAATAAGAAAAAATAAAAATGTATATACGTAGCTGCACATTTAAAAAGGACCAGAAAAAACTTCATTGAGCCCGCGTGCTGATTTTGGTAGATCTATAAAATGGAGATATTTATGAAATATGAAATTGCAATTAAAATTCATTCAATCGAATTTATTATACAGTGACTTGGTTAACGACGGACTTAGATTACGTCGAGTGGATGTAAAAAAAAATTGTCTTGGATAACGATGCTTGATTATGTATTTAGTTTAGTATATATTTCTGATTTGTGTTGGGACCACGGTCCTGGAACGGATTACCGTCATTAACCAAGGTACCGCTGTATTAGCAAATTGGATTAAAACATAACGAAGATGCTTCTCTTTTTCGTTGACGACGAGAAGAGAGAGAGAGAGGTTGTTCCTGGCTCTTACCTGACATGTCGGCATGGATGAAAAGCAGCTGGGTTATCCTGATTGGAGAATCGTGGTAAGGAACCTTGCAGCATGGCCAATCGGAACACAAGCAACAAGCTGAGCTGAAACACAACAAACAATAACAGAGAGGGGTTAGTTGGTTAGTTAATCATCTTAAACGCGGAGAGGGAGGATATTATTAAAATGTGAACATGATGCTTTAATTAGAAAATAACATGATGATGGATGAAAAACAAGTGGCGGTATTAATTAAAGAGAGGAAGGGGCGGGCATAAAAGGATTACAAAAATATCTCGGTTAAAAATCTCTTTAGGGTATCAATGATGTTCTTCTATGTTGTCAAACAACAAATTAGATTAGATTATTATTTAGGAAAAGGGAAGGGGTAAATGACATCTGATAAAGAATATGCTTTTGAAAAAATCGGGTGGTGTTACGAGATTCACATACCAATTTTTTTTTACTTTTTCATATTTGTAGTATAGGGAAAGTATTGTAATCGTTCAAAAATTCGATTTCGAGATTTTGATTGATGACGTTTTGGACGTTTCTGAATACTATTTTTCGAATTATGTCTCTATGTATGTTAGTTATTATAAAATGTAGATCAACCAAATTTTCTTTAAATAAAAAAAAGTAAAGGTAAAGAAGTTGCAACACTTTCCCTTAAATACTTTTTAGCCAAAGATGGAACCAAAGCGAGTATCACAAGTTCATTTTCACATTAAGATGAATTTTCTTTAATTAAATTTAAAAACAAAGATTAAATAAAATTTAATTTTTCTCTCTATGATGACGTATGTTTTTTATCTTACTTCAAATTTTTTTCGTTTTTTTTTTTTTTTAAGAATAAATCCGTTTCCATTCAATGTTGTGAAAATTAGTCCAAAGCTGAAGATAAATATTTAAATTAATATCATTGAGTTTCAAAAGATTTACACCAGCAAAATCATAGATTTATCTATCAACTTTTTTCGAAAGTTTTTTCTTAAAATCGTGGTAAATCAATCACATATGTGTATACCTCCTATACTAAATATGTTTTTATGAGAAAGTCAAGAGGAGGCTACTTCCGATTTTTTTTTAAAGTCTTTTTCGCAATCGATTATTTATTAAAGTAGATATTTTACATTTTTCTAAATATAGGTTGGCATTATTTTTAGGCAAAGAGGATTTTGGACGAGCCCGATTTTAACGAAAATTCTCTGTATTGTAAAAAGTTTTTTTTTTTTTTTTTTTTTTGGAAAAAGTAACTCAAAATTTAATTTATAATAACTTTTATATAAATATTTTTTCTTAAATGTTATATATGTATAAGGTAAATATGGACAAAAAACTTGAAGAATAACGATAAACAAAATTTCTAAAAAATTATTTGAGCGAATTTTTAGAAAAATGTGAAAAATGATATGAATAAAGTGTAACTTCCGGTTGACCGGTCAAAACCTTGTCACGTTCTCGTGTTAATCTAAGTTTCAGTCTGGCTCAAGTGGAGATCTAAAAGATAATAAGGGCCTCTTCTCGAAAAGGCGCCTTGACGCAAGAGATTATACCATCAACCCATTTTTTTTTTTGCTTTAAGTAATTTATATTTAAATTTTTATTTGTTTTTGAGATTTAAATGCAGTCATTGAGTTTATAAAGTAATATTTGATATGAGATAACGTTAAATTCTGTTCCATTTCTTAAGTGCTTAAATTAATAAACGAATGTGCAAATAGTGCTGTTTAGATAATCCCTGGGCTTTATTATTCATTCATTAAAAAAAAAAAATAAACTATTTAATTAAAAGAATGGGAAGACAGACAGACATGCTCATGTTTTTATTGTTGGCTGCATGCCAATGCAAAAACGAATAGAGAAAGAGATATGAAAATATGTTTACTCTTTTCAACAAATAAATAAATAACTAGTAATATGAAATTTCTCTTTCATATCGAAATTAATAAATTATGATGTGAAGATGAAGAAAAAATGTGAAATATAAGAGAATGAAAGAAATCAAATGGACCTACCATAGAGTGCATAAATTAGTTGATGGAAGGTAGGCAACCCAAGTGACAAACTCACTAATGGATTTTTGGTCCTCTCCTAGGAACCATTAAAGTTCAAGTGTTATTTTCTAGAGAGAGTTAATATCATTCGTGGTTTGCTCTTTTGAGATTGGCATTTGGGTTGTCTACCTTCAAGCAAGCAAAAACAAACGAATTTATGCATTCCATGATAATAAATGTAGCCACTCGGAATATTTTTGTTTCAAGGCCCCTAAATCCAAAAATAAATAAATAAAAGGTCGTAAAAGTGTGTTGGATTTTGTTTTGGTTCTATTTATTGTCTCTTAGAAGTAAAGTTTAGAAACGTAGATGTGATATTTCTCTCTCTGGGGTATTCTTTTAAAATTTGATGAGGATCGGATCAACGATTTTGAAGATATGGGTATTTTTCTGAATTTTATATACAAAATAGAGGCTGTTTTTTTTAAGTCTTTTTCGGCATTTCTATTAATTGGTAGCCAATGAAATATAATTAAATTTTTGTCACCTGAACGGGAAGCAAATCACCGACCTTTGGTACGTGAAGCGAAACCTCTACCTCTGCACCAAAAGATATAGAGGCTATTGACAGTCGTGTTTAAATTCTTTTTAATATTGCTTTCATTTCCCAAGTCAACAGAAATCAAATTCACATCCACTTCCTAGAAAATCCAAATTTTTAATAATAAAATTGACTAATCGAAACGTCGTCGTTCATACGTAAACAACAATGGATGTATTAGCCTCATGGGATTTAAGTTTAAAATTTGTTATCGATTGGCTTTGGTAAAGCTCATTTAACGCTAGAGTGCTCACAAACTGACAGATGGACAAATAACTTTGCCATCCAACCACACATCTCGTATTCTCTCTAAATAGGCGGGAATTAAAATATTTAAAAAAAAAAATATCACATCATACAGGAAAAAGAAATGACAAAATTGCCAGGATGGAGGGTTTAAAATAGAATACTTTGATTAAAATTGAACGTCTAATAATAATTTTAAATATTTATTTTTATCATTAAAATTAATTTTAGGAAGGCCCCCGTTGGCAGAGGTAAAGCTCTTGCTTCATGATCTAAGAGTCAGTGGGGTCGCTTTCCAGCCTTAGTGATAACATTTATTTAAATCATATTGTCTACCAATTAATTTAAAAAGATATAAAAAAAAGAGAGCTGAAAATTCGGCTTAACTCTTTAAAAAAGTGGCATAATTATTTGTTATGGTTTATCATTGGTTGGATCAAGTAAGAGGAAAATCTCGTTTCATTCTTGGTAACGAAATATCTTCGTTTTTTTTTTTATAATTATTATTACTATACAAACAAAGCAAAACTAATTAATTATATAATGGCTAAGCTCTATAGGCGTAGAACAAAAGTTTAATTAAACAACTCAACTTTGTCAAATGATTAAAAATTATAATTAGGTATAATATAACGACATGGAATTTTTAATAGATTAAATTTATTTTTTTAATAAAGAAATAAATAAATAAAACTCTCATTTTCATATAGGCTTAAATTACAAAAAAAAAAATCTATATAAACTCACCATATGATGTATGACATATATATTTGTTTCCGGCCATATTTAAATTTAATTTAAAGCTAATATAATGTTAATAATATTTTAATGATCTCTGAGAATAGGAAGCGAACTACTCCCCGATCCACATCTGCTCTGCATTAATGAGTAGTTTCTTGTATTTTTATGGCTATAAACGATGCCTTGTATTTTAAAAATAAAAATAATTTATTTTTTGCAGACATATTTTATTGGCCAACTGTTCTCCTTTTTCAAATGTTGTTAGTCTCTTTTATAAATTATTTCTCTCTTCTCTGGTCCTGAACATGATATAGTTACCGAAACTATGTTATTTACAACAATAAAATAAAAAAATAAATAAAATACTATTTATATCTACAAAAAATATTTTTATTTTTAAAATATAAAGCATCTTTTATAGCTATAAAAAATGGAGTAAAAACTCACTAATTCAAGAAGAAAATATAATATCTTGCCCATTTTGGAAAATGATAGTAGTCTTTAAAAAATAAGTACACAAAAAAAGTAAATCTGAATAATATAAAGCAATATTTCCCCAACTTGTGGATACTCCCACAACAGATGAGATATCTCTACGAGTGGACCAATCCTGTAGAATCAGCTTTCGATTGAGAACTTGACAATGGCAAATATACCGAGCCAAAATAAAGATGGTCTTTTTTCTTTTTTCTCTTGAGGAAAGTAAAAAAAAAAAAAAGCTTTTAACTAATAAAGTTTATTATTTTTAAAATAAACTTTTTTCTCACGTGCCGCTTTTTCTGACAACCTGTGTGTATGTGTGAGTCTGTGTGGGTGAACAGCGTGAGATCAAATTTAACCTTCAATAAAATATTGTTAGAAAATAAGAAGAAAAACTTTATAGCTTCGTTTTCAAATCGTGGAATAAACTTAGCTTATAATAACAAAAATAAAATAAAAAATATTTCCAATGTAAAATTCTTAGATTTAAAATTTTAAACAAAAGAAAATCGATTCTAAGAAGAAAATAGCTATAAAATATTAGTAGTTTTGAATTCCAAGGATGGCCCCTTAACAAATATTGCCATTTTACCGGCCATTCAGCCCGTTTTCCAGTTAGACTTTAAGAATAATCGTCTAGTTTTTGTCAATTTCAAAAAAATGAATGTACTTTTGAAGTTATAAATCAGATATGATGTAAACCTCATTTTGAAAAGTAATCTTTTATTACATTTGAATAGAAGATTTTTAACTTTGTTCGTTTATGCTTTCATGTCGATTTGATGTAATCATTTATAAATATTATTAGGCCTCTATGTTATATAAACAAACAAATATTTTTAATACTTTGGAGAACTTTTTTGTCGCAGTGTCCGGGTTTTGGACGTCAAACACTTCACTTCATAGATAACTTTAAAAGCCATGAGATGTATCTTCGGGTCTTCGGCCTTTCACATAAAAAGAAATGTGGGTGATTTGTAATTAATGATAATTTAATTATTGGCTTCAGATGTCGAAAAGGGAAAAAAATATTAAAATTAAATAATAGATAATTTTAATAAAGAAAGTATTGTTTGCAAGCCAATAGGTGCACACTCTGGCCCAATAATCCATTTGGGCACGAAGTTTTCCTTCAGTCAGCAGCAGCATTAAAATTATCTATTAAAACATGAGCTGTAAATCCAAACTAAATCACTATATTTACAACAACAATCTATTATAAAATTTGTTTGATTTATTTAAAAATATCCAATTTTTATATATAGAAAAGAATCTATTTAACGCTAAAAAAAAATTATTTTGGTAGTTATCTTATCGTTGATCTTTTTTTTATTCCGGACAGGATATAAATTTTCATTTGACAGAAGTATATATATATAATAATATATACTAAATCCCCGAATCAAATCTGTCAAAACTGCCGAGTTCGAATCCAATTATTCAAATTGGAGGGAGAGGAGAGAAATGATAACTAACTAAAAGAGAGAGAGAGGAGGAACTTTTGAATAAAGAAAAGGATAAATGAGGTTAATTCATTTTGATTAGATCAATTAAAAAGGAAAAAAAAATGAGAAGAGAATTGGACCATATTGACGTGAAAACTGTCTGAATTCAAAGGCGAGTTGAGATGACTTCAATCACAATTTCTAAAAGAAGGTAGCCAAAACAAAACTTGAGTGACCTTCTGACACTGGCGTATCCAGTCTTAAATCATCGGGAGGGGAGGGGAGTAATAAATAAAATAAATAAAGTAATTTAATATATATATATAGGCGAGAAAATTTCACTTCACATGCACCCAGCAACATAAATATATTTCATAACATTCAAGATATAATATCATATTAATATACAACAATGAACGCACGTCAGAAGCAATCGATATTTAATATAAAAAAAAAATATTGACAATGCCCTGGTGCAGAGTTAGAGGTGTCTTCTCGTACCAAAGGTCAGTGATTCGCTTCCCGACCTGAGCGACAAAAATTTATTTAAATTATAATTAATTTGCCGAGTCTAAATGGCCTCAGATGCCGAAAAATACTTAAATAATTTGTTACTTCATCAAATAAAAACTGTATGTATTAATATCTATCTATCTATCTATTTATCTATATCTCTATATATATATATATATATATATATATATATATATATATCGATATGTGTTTATGTGTATGTGCCAGTTTAACACTGGAACGCCTGGAACAATTTCAACTAAGCTTGGAACACATAAAACTTACAATCTGGAAAAAAATAGTGTCGGGATAAAGAACCCCTAAGGGGATGGGAAGGGGGGACTTTTAAAAATTATCGAAAACGACCGTTATTAGTGTAGAATCGATAGTTTTTGGGGACACTGAGATGAAGAAAGAGAGGCAAAACATGTTTCCACTGAAGAGACAAGGGGTGGAGGGGGCGAAGACAAAGACAAGGCGGGCTTTGCAATTAGTATAAGTTATATACAAATATCATGTATATAAATATTGTAAATACAAATTTGATATCTCATATATTTACATTCTTAGTTGACTGACGGATTTCTTTCTCAAAGAGAAGAAAACAAGCCTTTTTGTTATATTGTACCATCTCACTTAATTGCGAATATTTTGGCCACTGCACACTTGCAATTAATAAAGATGAGAGAGAGCATAAAGGTGGGTTTTCTTCTCCTTGAGTATTCCCTATTTAAATATCCAACTAATACCCAAAGTGTAGCTGCTTACTTCCTTTCTACAACAATTGAAATTTTTAGCTAGGGCTAAAACTAGTGCATCACCTTATTGCAAAAATTAACTAAAAATAAAACAGTCTTATATTGAAACAAGAATTTGGAATAAGACGTGATGTTAAAGATGCAATGGAGGAAGATGTTTTAATCTAATTCGAGATATTTGGGTTACATCAAAGAGTAATAAATATCTAAAAAGACATAGGGGCTGAAGATGGCAAATTTGGTGACAGTTATGAATTATAACTAGAGGCCTTGTCCTGTATCATTTATTTATCCAAGTATATTTCGGTCTCATCATTAGAATATTCTTTAATTCATATGATAGAGATTTTCAAGTTAAGAAAGAAATATTTTATAGTCTAAAAGAGAAATAGCAGTCTTGAACTTCCCCTGGTTGGTGATCTTAAGTAAACTTTTGTTTGACTCCGTATTCCACCATAAAAAAAAATAAGTTATTAGCATTTAAAGGGATTGTGTATCTAAAAACGAATAATAATATTTTCTTCTCCCCTCTTTGTTTTATTTGTCGTTAATTCAAAAACTCCTTGTTTTTTTTTCTTATTGAAGAGAGAAAAGGAAAAAGGGTCTTCATCTTGAGAGTGGGACACCCTACTTCTTCCCTTTCTTGGTCAATTACACTCTACTCAGGGATCAAGGCTGAACTTGGCAGCTGACGACTTTGTTTTTTCAAAAAAAAAAAAAAAAAAAAAAAAAAAAAAAAATCTTAGCATGTTCAGCCCTGAGGGAAGAGAAATTAAAAAATTATTTTTACTTAATAAAAAAGAAAAAAAAAATACTTGCCATTTAAAGAATTAATTTTTTCAAAATCATAACATGTTAAAATTCTACGAATTGCAATAAAAAATAAATATATATATAGTTTATAATAATTTGTATAACATCTGTATAAATATTTAATGCGTAATCTATAAAGCTTTGTTTATTTACATGCCAACATATATTTTGTCACTATTAGAGAATATGCCTGTCTGGAAGGATTTATGCTTATGTTTTTTTTATTGACTATTGCTAGTATATCTTCTGAGATGTAAACAAAGTTTTATGGATTACACATTAAAACTATTTATATCTCTAAAAAAGGTGAGTTGTTAATCCGGCTTTATACAAATATAAATAAAAATAAATTCAAATATATAAATATTTTTTGGAACACTTAATACTAACTTTTTTAAGCAATGAATCGAGACGACATGGACGCCATTTTAGATTCAATCTAACCTAAACTCGCTAAGTTTAACGATCTACGCCTTAAAAAAATTAAGATATTCAACTAAACTTTTCTCAGAATAATCCAAAAGAAAATAATATGCGAATTTTATAGAAAAAAAAAAAAATATTTTTAAAAACTAAGATAAAGATTTTCATTAACGATGTAAAATTTGTATATTAAAATTTCCATAAACGTAGGTTAATTTAATTTAATATTTATTAGAGAATTATGTCTTCAAATCTTCTCCAATTTTACAAAAATTACATTTATTACAGTAATAACTAAGTACCTTATTAAGAGAGAGGACTTTATATATTAATAGGCAATTAGAGTTTTGGCAAGTTAGTAAGTTCATAGACGAGGGGAATAAACATCCAGAATCAATGAAGCACACACACAGAGTTAGAGAGAGAGAGAGAGAGAAGGTAATCGAGAAGAGCAGTTTAACTTTACATTTAAGTATTTCACTAGATCGTAAGTGAAATGTGCAAATGTGTCTCCACCTCTTGGAGAGGGTGGGACTTAAATTGGCTATTCGCAGGTGATTGGAGTTTGTATTGAACTTTAACCACCATTTTGCGTTCGGTCGTTGGCCTTGTAGATGGAGATCTTAAGATAGAGAGAAAGTGAGAAGAGTCTTCAATAAATTTTGGGTAAATGAGGAAATAGGAAGGTCAAAAGAGAGAGAAAGGAGGAAACCCTAATTCTCCTGAGAGTACCTATAATAGTAATGAGACTAAGAACTTTGAAATTGATTGAGGGCTAATTTCAAAATCTTTTGTGGATAAACGTCACATAAACGGGTTTGAGAAGAATTAATTTCCTCTAAAACACACAAACAAAAGAGATTAAACTACTAATAAACTTTGACCCAATGCCATAAAAGTCAGAATTTGAAATAAATTTAAAAAAAAATAACTGAGTTTTGAATATATTATTTCTTAAAAAAGACTTATTCAATGGCGGTTGTTCTTTTTTGATGGCTTTGGCGGTGCATAATTATTGCGGTTTTTTTTATTTAAAAATTTTGGCGCTTTTTTAAAACTTTTTTCATAAAAATAATCCTCTCTTTTCAGGTAGTGAAAATGCGTATCGAAAATCTTATCCATATTTGTCATATTATACTCTACCATTTCGAGAAAGAGTTTTTTGGCAAAGGAACAATCAGCAAACGCTAAGTTGAAAGATGGTTCAGGAAGTTCGCAAAAAGCACGCAGATGAAGAAGGAAGTGGTCGACGACCAGGCACTTTTGACAGCCGTGGAAAAGGACGAAAGCTTGACAACGAGAATATTGGCCGAAGACTTCATTGTGGTCTCAAGCATCGTTCGTCGTCTCAAAAAGCTCAGAAAAGTATGGAAATTGGCTGGATGGGTCCCCCACAAACTCCACGAGTCCGAATTTTCACCGATTTGTTGCAGTGAAACGAGCAAAGTCCCTGCCTGAAGAATCTCGTCCCTGGGGATGAATCGTTGCTTCTCTTCAAAAACGTTAAAAGAAAGAAGGTTTGCGTTTCGCCAGATGTTTCACCCAAAGAAATATCGAAATGCGTCTACTGTTTGATGGGAATGTGGTGTGTTTCGTGGGACAGAAGCGGACTGGAAAATCATCTAAAACGAGATTTGTTATTGGTGGGATGACGGCGATGAACGTCAATAGTAGCGGATTCCGGACAAAATCGGTAAGCGGCATTTAAATATGAACAGCGACGTATATCTGGCTAAACTTGACTGCATTCACGTTGCAATTGAGACGAAAAGACCGCGCAAAAAGAAACATATCATCTTACACCACGATAATGAGCGTCGAATTTATCGCCAATAAGGGCTGGAAACTGTTTCCTCATCCGCCATATTCACAGAAGCACCTACAGAGATCATGTGTCAATCGATCGCTGAAAAATTGGCTCGTAAACAAAGTTTACGACGACTTAGATGAGTTGGTTACCGACCAGGAGTAGATTGCATCAGCAATTTGGGCTACCAAGCATATGGGAAGCAGTAATTGAAGTAGATAGTGAATATGCTCCGGAATAATCATTTAAAGATGTTTTTGTTAAATGTTGTTATTGTTGAATAAAATTTGTTTAAAAAAAGCCGCAATAATTATACACCAACCTAATATTTCATGTTAGCGAGTTTCTAGAGACTAGATTATGAATCTGTAAATTGCGTTTCTAAAAGGGTCTTTTGTTTTTACCAAATGCCAATGTGGTTGCGTTATTATGAATAAAAAATCATTTGAAGTTAGAACTTAATAATTATTTCACTATCAATCTTCTCAATTATATTTCAGTTCAATAATTACTTTGATAAAATACATATTTTGTTTGTTTGGAAACTTATTAGGTCCATAATTGCTATATAGCATATTTCCAAAACAAAAAATGGCGTCAATTTGTTGTTGCTTTCGTGTACGGAAACATATACCTAAAACCCAACCGACCTCTCGTTGCAGCCATCTATCGGTACTCCGTGAAGTTACTTTATTTCCTAACTCTATCTCCTCCTCCTCTTGTATTCATTTCTAGCTAGTTAACTACTCCTATATCTAATTCCATCCGGTTCCTTTCAACCAACCTAACCAATGCTAGGGAGGATGTCCTAGATTAAGGAGGGACTCTCTCAGAACAGGCGTCTATTCTACTCCTTACGAGAGTGCATCATTGAGAGGGAATCCTTCTTTACATCCATTCCATAGGACGGGGTGTCACAGCAACTCCCTCTCCACGTAGAGTTGCCTGAGGGCTCTATTAGGTTGGGATCCAATATTCCAATCCACGGCATACTTGAGGATTTGTTTACATTAAATATTTTTATTTTTATTTAATGAAAAAATCCCTCCTGCCCGGGATGTGAACACCGATCTCCTGTGTAAAACGGCGACATCCTACCGATTGCTCCACGAGTCCTCTCTTTTATTAAATAGGAGATTATTTTGTTTTTAGTAGGTAATTTATAACATAAAAATATCAAGGTTTAATTGTCAAATTTTTTTTTTTTTTTTTTTTGAAGTCTTTTTCGGCATCTGAGGCCATTTAGACTCCCTCCTTTTTATTTCTATTAATTAATAGCCAATATAATAGAAATAAATTTTTATCGCTCAGGACGGGAAGCGAACCACTGACCTATGTGAGACGAAACCTCTACCTCTGCACCAAGGGCCTTTGTCAAACTAATTAGGTACTTATAATATTATCTACTAATTAGCTACCTTTATATATTTTATATGACAAATCTAGATCTAAATTTATCAAAAATAATTTTTCTCTTTTGAGTTCCTTAAGACTTAAAAATTTTCCAATATATTGAAAATAAAATCGATTCATTGAATTGAATTGTTATTAAAAGAAATATCAAGTTGAATAGATTAGTGGTGGGAGAGCGTTTTCAAAGCAATTAAGTCGTCAAAGAGGGGAGAGATGCTGTGACATTAATCAGCCCTCTTCTGCCTTGTCACATGCTTATCACCATACAGCTTCACGCATGTCACAGAACCACAGGGAGAGAGAGAGAGAGAGAGCCTTTTGCAATGATAGGAGCAGGTCAAGGCCCTACCTCCTATGGGTGTATATGTTATTTTAATAAGCTGATTAGCATAACATTTATGCTCGTTTCCTCTCTCTCTCCCACGACGAATAGTCA
>JAAAKE020105154.1:0-17660 GCA_010014785.2 Anisolabis maritima
GTGAACAATTCAATTTTTTAATATTAAAAATTATGTATATGTTACATAGGGGGGGGGGGCATAAGAATTTTAGAAAGACTTAGGTGGGACATGGCACAAAAAAGGTTGGGAAACACTGGTCTAGACTAAGGGACGTGAAAGGATCTAGAATTTATTTTGGTCCTAGCACTCTGGTTTTTAAAATTTTCTATAACCAAGTTGTTATTTACTGGTTCAAAATTAAAATAAAATAAAATATTAAATTTCTATTTGAAGTTTCACAAATTTTATTTCTCCATACGTTTGGAACTTGATAAAATTTACATTTAGTTCGGATAACGTTCTTGTTTGACAGTTTTCTTGAGGTAAGTTTTTTCGAATTTTTAGTGAATATCGTGATTTTTGTTTTTCTTTACAACAGCTAAGTTAAATCTTTCTCACAAAAAGCTAGTGTATACTCCGGAAAAGAGAAAAATAATAATGACATAAATTTATTGCATTATTATAGCCCCGAATTGTGAAATTTAAATTTTGATTATAATTAGTAGACTTAGGATAATTTGATATTATGAATGGAAATGGATGGGAATAGGGCCACTTTTTAGCACCGTTTTTATTTATTAGAAGGCGGGTTAAATTAATATTTTTAATATTTTTGGAAATATAGTCTTGTTAATGATTGTGTTGAGTAGCGGCACACAACAAGGAGAGGATTTCCCTGAAATGACTCATACAAGCAGGAGTTTTCCTACAATGGGATTTCCCCTATAAATAACGGTCCTCCTCAAATACACCATAGAACAAAGGCATCCGGGCATTTATAAAGGGGATAAAGACCCAGCGTGTGGGGACTCGGACCACTATTCGACTTACCGTGCACATTTCAATCACATTCTCTCTCATTTTTGCTCTCTATCTTCAACCAAAAACTATATCTTGTAAATACAATAAATTGTTCTTGTTAATATAATCCATCCGTTTTATTCATCCGCAATGCAACCCATTGGTGACCCCGATGTACACAACATGAACACAACCACTGCGCAACCGACCGTCGTCACATTCTTTATCAAAATTCCGCTCCTTTTTGCCAGAAAAGCCAAAGCTGTGGTCCATCCGAATGGAGGCACAATTTCCCGCGATCGGAATAACATCGAAGAATCAAAAATTCAACCATGTGCTCTCCCAGTTGGAAGTGAAGGTTTTCGACAAAGTCAGTGACATCGTGAGTTCCCCTTCAAAACAGCCATACAACCACCTCAAAAAGGAACTGATCAGGCGACTCGGGACGTCCAGCAGCTGTTATATAGGGAAGGAATTGGGGACAGAAATCCTTTGCAAATCCTTCGTCTTCGGGGGCTTGTCCAAGACACATGCTCAGGGTCATATGGTCCAGCTGACTTACACCGTCCCACCGAACCCTCAACGAAGTCGTCTATGTAGCCGACCGAATCCTGGACCACTCCGACCCTAATGTCGTACTCTCTCAACAGCACATCCGACTACCTTGATGAAATTAGGACCTTCATCAGAGAGATCACATTGAGGCTCGACAGACTCGAAACGGGACGCAGCCGTTCAACGAAGTAACGAAGTCCTAAAGGAAGGTCCTCGATTCGCGCCAACAGCCCCACACGCGAGTAGCAATATAGTAATCAACATTCGCTACTTCAATACCAACACCAGAGCCGGCATTTGATGGTATTCGAAGGTTTGGGAATAGCGCCCACAGTTGTACTGCCCCATGCGCCAAGTCAGGAAACGCCAAAGGTAGCTGCTAGCAGCGAGAGCCAGCTGCCCGTCCGGACATTCCCGCTTGATCATAAGGGACTCGACTCACGTCTATCTAAGGAAATATGTGCTGACTAGCGTATCTGTTCCACCATATACGGGCTTCGCCGAGAAGACGTCCAGGATCATCGTACGCGACAGACTACCCCTCTTTTAATAGACCACCTGAAACCAGCATTTTTCTTCGCCGATCGACCCCCTACGCCCGTCGAACCGCGGATCAGACGCCTTCAGCTCCAGTCAACAAGGGGACCAAAAAAGACTAACCTACTGAGCCAACTACTTCATCGCCAACTGCCAAGTCAACAAAATCCACCGCCGGAATTTCCTTTGGTCCTCAAAAACACCATAGAACAAAGATACCCCGGCAGTTGAAAAGGAAAAAACAAACCTATCGTGAGGGGGCTCAGATCACCATTTGACTTACCTGTCACAGCACGCGCGCATTTCAATCACATTCTCTCTCGTTCTCATTCTCTCTCTTCAACCAAAAACTGTATCTTGTTAATACAATCCATCCTAACCAGGTAATCGCTCAGATGAGGTAGAGGGCGGGTAGTTTGGAACAAACATTATTGGATAGTTGTACAGAAAATAGTAAGATCAAAAGTATTGACATTTAGAATAGGGAAAAAGCAGAACCAAGGAACAAGGTCAATTCTCCTAAAAGTTGAAAGAAGATAAGGAAAGGATCTTCAAAGCAAGAAGCAACTCAAAAGGTTCAAAAATTTTCTTGGAAAACGAACTATCTAAAGAAAAAAGAGAAAAGCGACTTAATCTTCATTAAAGTGTGAATTCTCAGAAGAGAGGGTAAAAATGTTTTTCTGAAGGGAGACAGAATATTAATTAGAATGAACATGAATGAGAATGAGATTGAACCCTTAGATTAGCCTAGGGTGGCAAAAAACGATTAAGAGAAATGAATAAGAAACAAGTTCCAGTTAAAATAAATGAATAGAAAAATAAAAATATTAGATTGAAATATAGCTAGGACACTAAATAAAACGAACAAATTTTGGGAGTTGCTTAGAAATTACTGACATAATTATTTTATTTGAAATGTGGCAGGAAGAATTTAAAGAACAGTGGTTAAGAGTAAAATTAAATAAAGACTTCACAATATGAACAAAACCAGAGACACGAAAATTCAAGAAAAAAATGGTTACCGGAGGAGAATTAATAGGAATCAAAAAAGGAATACCATCAACGGAACAATGGACAGGAGGACTTAAAGTGTATCTTCAAAATAAAAATAAGAAGTTCACACTACTGACAGTATATAATAAAGAAGGTATAGATGAAATTATAAAAAAATCGGAAGAAATACTCTATAAAAAAGCTTTCGAAGAAAATAAATATTAATAATAGGAGTAAGGGTTGGAACGGAAAATGAAAATCTATATGAGGAAGTAGATAAGATACTCTTGAAAAGAACAAAGAACAAAATCATGAATAGCTAAGGGAAAAAATTATTATATATTTGTAGGAACAATAAGCTAACGATATGGAATGATCGCACAGAAAAGGATAAAGAGAGTAATTATACACATATAGGTCCTAAGGCAGCTAGAATTGTTGACTATTTAATAACTAGGAAAAATATCAATAAACCTTTGATAGAAGACATGGAAATTTTAGAAAGAGGAAACATGTTCTTAATGGCTGAAATAATTATTCCCAAGGAAGAAAAAGAAGAAATTCTAAATAGAAAGAGTAAGAACCTTATTTGGTTGGAAGGAGTTGGAAATGGGATGAGAAAAAGAAAAAGGAATTTTAGAAAAATTTAAAAGAAATATGGAGAGAAGAATAGGAAACAAAAGTAGTTTTGAATCTTGAAGATTATAATCAAATATTTCACAGTACAGTCAAGAAAATAGGTTTTAAAAAAAGAGGGGATATAGGAAAAAATGAAGGCAAAGATATGAAATATAAAAAAAATGAGAAGAAACATGTTAAAAGCTCTAAGAAGAATTAAAAAAGGAAAAAAAAAGAAGATAGAAAGAATTTTTTATAATATAGGAAGAAACTAAAAGAAAGAAGGAAAGAAATTTATCAGGAGTTAAATAGACTATACGAAAATAACAAAGAAAGCAAGAATTTGTCAGATTATCAGGCAATAAACTAGAAATAGAACAAATGTGATAGAATGTGATGAGGAAAAGTTGAGTATTCACTTTATGAATTTGTTAGAGACGATGGAAGAAAGGACAATTCTAAGCTTTGAGTAAATGGAAAAAAAGGAAGGAATAAATTTGGTTAATCCTGGCGGAGATACAGAAGAAATGGCATTATACATGAATTTTCCTATTAAATGGATGATATAAAATAATGACAACATTTTTAACTAAAAGAATAAAAATGTGGTTGGAAGACTAAAAGCTGATAAAAGAAAGTCAAAGCGGCTTTAGAGAAAGATGAACAAGTGATAATTTAATCATATTAACAGTCTAATAGAAAACAAATTAAGAGTCAAAATGGGAAGGTTATATATGTTGTTTTTAGACCTGAAGGCCGCGTTTGACAAAGTAAATAGAAAAACCTTATTGGAAAAATTACGCAAGATAGGAATTAATGGAAGAATGTATAAATAATTTAATAGGAAATATATATAGTAAAACGAAGAACAAAATAGTTAACGACCAGTCTGAAGGCGAAACATTTTGGACTACTCGGGGTGTGAGAGAGGGATGTCCTCTTAATCCAATACTATTTAATATATTATATTTAAATGATCTAGAAAATGAATGGCAAAAGAAGAATATTGGGGGGTTAGTAATAGGTGGAGGAAAGATTTTTTGCCTAAAATTTTTCGACGACATAGCTATGGTGGCGGATGATAGGGAGGCGCTCCATGAAATAATGCGGGAATTAGAGAAATATGTAGAGAAAAATTATTTAGAAATCAATATAGAAAAATCTAAAATAATGAGATTTAGAGGGAGAAGAAGAAGTGGTAAAGAAGAACTATGGAAATTGAAAGACTAGAGAGTGGAACAGGTAGACAAATATAAAATTTAGACTCTTAAAACAATGATGTGAAAACAGTTGCTGAGAAATGACTCATTGGGCAGAGACATGATTTCTACCAAGCCGTGTTAAGCAAGTTGATCCTTCACGATGAGATGGGTGGTACACAGATCAGAGATATGTAAAAAGGGAGGAGGTCAGCCTGTAGTGTAGCCTCTATCTAAATAAAACTTCCAAAATATGAAATGTTTCGGCTTTAATTAGATAAAGCCATCATTAGTCATTAGAGCTGAAATGAGCAATAAAATTAAAAAACACAATTTACAAAATAAATTTAAAATAATATGTTATAGTATATGTAGATTCAATGTATAAGACATTACAATCGTAGATAGAGTTGTTGTATATTACAATACACAAAAATATATATAACATATAAAGTGTACATAGATAAAATAATGCTCATCAGCACTGATATGGGATATGGCGAAGTCTTCAGAATGAATAAAAATTATTTATCTATTACAAGCAAATAAGATAAATATTGGCAATCAACGATCTTGATGAGATCTTTATCTAATTAAAGCCGAAACTTTTCATATTTTGGGAGTTTTATTTCGTTATAGGCTACCCTACTTGCTGACTTCCTCCCTTTTCACATATCTCTAATAAAATGAAATATTAAGTTTATTATTTTATATTTAAAAAATTTAGTTATTTACTTCGCAAAATAATTTATTGAAACCAGTGAAAATTTTAAAATAAAATTGTTGATGTCTTAGCTTTCGTTGGTCTTCTTTGATCGTCCTTGGTTCTCTTCCTTCAAATCCTTTTTACTGGTCGCAGTGGCGATGTTTAGGGCTTTTGTTGATGTGGTGGAGATGTTTCGCGGATGCGGTAACACCGACTAAAAGTAATAATTCCGTATTCAAAATTATAGATTTCTATTTGAAATAAACGAGTTGAGGTCTATTTCCTGTATAACCGGGAGTGGTTGACACTCAAGGATAAAGATCATAAATAGTTAGGAAATTTAGTCATCCATGGACGGATTTTGAGGTGAAGATTTTCCGGGATAAATAAGTGAAAAATAACATTAAATACTTCAGGAAAAGTATGTAAAAAAATCTGGTGTGACTAAAGAAACAAAAAACCTAAAAACGTACAAGAGTACAGTCGGCCCAAGACAATCTTGGGACGGGTAAGGGTTAATACATTTCAAGGATCATCTATTAAATAATTGGTATATATATTAAATCAAAATCTTGAGAACGAATTTTGAGAAAATCGAAAAAAAAAAAAAAACGTAAAGTAAAGTGGGCAACAGACAATATTGAGGCGGATAAGAGGTTAATAGATTTTTGAAATCATCTAATAAGTAATTAATATATGAATTTTAAATAAAAAATTTGAGCGAATTTCGAGAAAATCGAGACAGACCATTTTGTGCGACCCATTTTTTTTATTTGAAGGGGACCTCAAAACGTTTATTTCCGTTGAAATCTAGACATTGATTTTTTTGCGATCACAATACTTTCTCAGTATAGATTTCATATAAAGGAAAAAGAAAGTAAAAATCTTTTTCACACACACACACAGAGAGAGAGAGAGAGAAATTAAAATGTTCGAAACAAGTGAACGAGAGTCGCCTTATGTATTTAAAAAAATGAAAAACGAGTGAACATGAGTCGCGTCACGGGTTTATTTACTGGTAATAATTTTTAAAAAATTTCTTTGTTTTAAGACTAGTAAATTTCAATCACGACGAGGATAAGGACAAAAAATTATCGCTCAAAAAATTAATGATACAATTAATTAATTAATTTTTTGCCCAGCTAATTGTCAGAAATATTTATTTAAGTTATATTTGGCGCCGTTTTGGAACGCATTTTTTCATTTCTTTAGTTGGTAATTCTCATTTGTATTTTACTAATTTATTAAGATGGTGCCTTGATTGCCGGTCGACTGCATGTTGGTGCAGAACACTCCTCCTTTCGGAGTCTCTCTAGATTGGATCATGATATGTCATACACTTGGAGCCTAGAGTGATTCTCCATGCTTAGGGTGCAGTTAGACCTTGCCTCGGATGACCGGACGTGTTAAATAGTGTTATGATGGGATGCCCGGGACACCGCGTTTTGTACATATTATTATTTTATGTAAATTATGTGTAAAGATTGATTGAAGTGTTTATAATTTATGATGTTAATTTATAT
The DNA here is from genome assembly GCA_010014785.2 of Anisolabis maritima. NCBI lineage: Eukaryota > Metazoa > Arthropoda > Insecta > Dermaptera > Anisolabididae > Anisolabis > Anisolabis maritima. Next base: position 6,954 of record JAAAKE020105154.1, read on the forward strand.
TATGTGTTTCTTATATATGAAAGATATGGTTTATTAGATCGATTAAATTATGACTCATGTTATGATTTTGTTTTATGTCTTATGTATTTGGTTGGTTTATAAATTAATTCATTTACCCTTTGTTTATCATTTATACTTTATGTATTTTTATGAATTATGTCTTGGGACATATTTGATTGTGTCTTTGATTCATCCTTTTGTAATTATGAACCTATTTATGAATTATGTTATGAATCGTTATGTAAATATGTAAATGATATATCTTTATACTCATTCCAAATTTATTAATTTATATGCCAACTAATTTATGTTATGTTATTATTATCATCTATTAATATATTCTTTTCTTTTTTTTCTAAATTATTATTTTTTCTTTTTGAACCCTTACATAATATAACTTTGATGTCAGATTCTTTCTCTTATAAGAAGTGAATAAAAAGATAAGAACAAATTTTTTACAGAAGGAAGAGATAGGGGGGTGCAGTTGGCGAACCCCCATGCTTAGGTGCTTAGCCCGCCGTAGAGGGGCCGCAGCTAATTATTAATAACATAATGGTAAAGATTACAAAAATAATCTAATTTCAAAAAAAGAAAAACTAACTCTCTAGATCATAAAAACAAATTCTATTTGCTCCCCCCTCCAAAAAAAAAAGAACGTATTGTATATGATCGCCAACGATTGTACTTTGCAGAGAGCATGCTGATGACATCACCGCGACTGCTAGGTTGGTCTGGGTCGTTCTCACCACCACCCCCGCCTCCGTCATTACCTCCAGCACCACCGTCCCCCACAGCTCATCAAACACAGAACCGTTATCAACTCTCAGTATTGGTAAATCATTGGTTATCAGGAGTGTCGATGTGCCCTGAGACAAATACCGGAATGGCAAGAGATACTACTCTGGCAGGTCAACCTTGGGGGAGGCCGCCGCCACGTACTACCATTATGGTCCCCGGCGGAGGTACTCCACCAGCTACACGACCAAAAAAACAGTTCATCTGTAAATTTTGTCATAGACAGTTCACCAAATCGTATAATCTCTTGATCCATGAACGTACTCATACCGACGAACGACCGTATTCCTGCGATATTTGTGGAAAAGCCTTCCGCAGACAAGATCATCTTCGTGACCACAGGTTAGAAAATCCTACTATCAGTATTTCTTTTGCTATATTTGGTATGTGAGATTATTAAAAAAGTAAAATATATAAATTTCATATCTTTTTATATTGATTTTTTTATCTAATTTTTAATAATCTATTAAAGTATGGGATAGAAATATTCTCCCTCTGTCTCATATTAATAGTCACATTTAGATTTGATTTTGTCGCAAAATAGTTGTCATATTTGTAAAAAAATTCTTATATAAATAAATATATTTTTATTAATTGCATTTAAACAGATTAAATAAAATTCTTAATATATTCTTAATATACCAACCAATTCACCGAAATTTTTCTTAGGCCCTCCTAGTTCATCTTTCATCGATGAGTGACTCCAAAGATATAAGCTAATATAAAAGCAATACACACTACTAGATATACGAGGGTGGACTGAAAAGTTTTCGACTTCACAAAGATACAAGACATTTTTTCTTCAAATTTATTTTTATTTTTCTACATACTCTCCTTGTAAGTCTACAAACTTCTCCCAGCGATGTTCTCATCTCTTTAACCCGTCCAAATAGTACTCGGCGTCTTTCTCTACAAAATAATTGTTTACGAAGGTGATGGGTCGGAAACTTTTCAGACTACCCTTGTACATACATTAAAGATATGCACATCAAAATTTTTGGCATTTTTTGGTCCTTTTGACTTGAAATGTAAAGTATTTTAAAAAATTGAGATGTTAAGTGTTTTATGACCATGAGCGATGATTTTGAGTGACTGATGGAAGTATATAGCTAGGTGTGAATTAAATCAGTAACGTTTTAGAATGATATATTTATTAGTAGATAAATAGGTGTGGACAAGATGAGGAAAGGTGTTGATAAGATAGGTGTGCGATGATTCTTGATGAACTCTGACGGGCAATGACTGGTCTTCGGCAGCCAAGATGATTGTTGATTCGTAGATGAAGTGGTTGCTAATCGCTTGCACTCTTGCAATAACTACAATGTTTTTCTTCGTCTTACTTCTTCTTGAATGAGTGGATGTCCTTAGAGCTGACCGTCTATCGGCTCTTAGCAATCAAATACTGAGAGAACTCTTGAGTAAAAGCTTGTTGGTTAGTTCTTCATCTGCTTGCGATGTTGCTACTCACTTCTGGTTAGTTCTTCGTTTGAGTCCTATGGTGCGACTCACTTCTTCGTTTGAGTCCGTTGGTGTAAGTGACTGCAGCCGATTTCAATTCTATATGTTTATTTACAATAGTATTTTACAAATAATAAACAAATTTCTTGTCGTAACAATTCAATTACATTAGACTACTTAAATCTAAGAGGAGATAACACATTTGGACAGCCTAATATAATTTACAATTATAAGTCGTTGGGCGGTTTCAACGCTATTTGCTTTGACCGCTAATGTGTGTGGAGGGTTTCAGCTCTTAATGGGACGCTGTAATGGAATGGAAAAATTTTTGAAAAACCCCTTTTATGGCAGTCTAATGACTTGGGGGGGGGGGGGATGAGATAAGGTGTAGGAAAGGGTGTGGGGAGGGTGTTTAGAGGTTTGCCACTCTGCAAGGATCCGTGATCCTTCCAGTGTGGCGTTTGCCAAATGGTTTGGTGTCGGCGTCTTCGGCTATCCTCTTAACGGCGTCGTGCTGATGGTTCTTCATTCTTGCGGTGAACTGGATGTTGAGGTTCTCGATGACTTCACCGAGACTTTCGATTCCAAGTCCAACCAGGTTTTCTGCGTTGCTGATGTGAGCCTCTTGTGGGGGCGATTGTACGGATAGCTTTTCGTTCGGCGGTCAGTATCCTTTCGATATTACTCTTAACTGCGTTATGTCATATTATTGGTCCATATGTTAGGATGGGTCGAGTGATAGCACGGGGTAGCAGGATTTTGGAGTCAATATCTAGAGGACTCTTTTGTCTAAGTAGTGGCCTGAGAAATCTCGTTGATGCTCTTCCCAGTGCTGCTCTCTTCTCGAAGTGTTTTCCACGAGAGGTTCTGGTCCGAGATAACGGACGTTGGGGAACCATTGAACCTGCTCGCCGTCGACCTTCAGAATACGGTCCTTGTTCTTTTTTCTGGCTCGGAACCAGATGGCCTCTGTCTCATTTAGGTGGAGGTGCCATTTTTTGAGGAACTCGTTCGTAAAGTGCAGGTGGTCGTTGAGGAGCTTCACTGTGCGCGTCTGGAGTCGCCCTTGGAGGCAAAAAGGCTGTGTCGTCCGCGTAATTGGCCAGGAAGACTCCCTCCTTAGTGGGGATGTCCGCAACGAAATAGCTGAACAGGTGCGGGGAGATTTTGGAACCTTTGAGGACTCCAGCACGCATGGGTCTGGAGAATGATCTCGAAGAGCCCACACGTACTTGGAAGTGTCGATCCTCCAGGTAATTGGCAATAACTTTAATCAGGCGGCGGATGACTGCTTGTTCTGCTTACTTGTAACAGAGTCCGTAGTGCTATACCTGATCGAAGGCCTTGGCCACGTCCAGCATTACTAATACGGGGCATTAACTCTTGCTTGGATGTGGTCAACTACCCGTGCCAATTGCTCTGTTGCGGATATGCCTCTTCTGAATCCGAATTGGTGCTCTGGGAGGATGTTCAATCTCTCAATTTCGTGATGAAGCCATTCTAGAATGCCGCCAGCTGATGAGAACAGGCTGATGGGCCGGTATGAGGAGAGCAGTTTCGGATTTTTTCCCGGCTTGGAAATGGCGACCATGTCTGCTGTCTTCCATTGGGAGGGGAAGTGACCTACAAGCAATACTACTTGTATGAGCCTTGCGAGGAAAAGAATTCCTTTGCCAGGAAGGTTTTTTAGTGCCGTTGTGGTGATGCCATCTTTTCCTGACGCCTTCTTCCTCTTCCTTTTGATGGCGGCTTCCACCTTCGATGGTTTGATGGTGGATACGGCCATGTTGGGACCTTCGGCGTTTTGTATGGCCTGAAGTTTTCCCGTTATTTCTGCCTCTTCTGGTTGGTGTTGTTTGTCATCTGTTCCTCGAATTGGTCCGCGAATGTCCTCAAACGTCATCAAAATTAAAGCGGATGCATACAAACGATGAAAAGTGGATTGTTTACAACAATGTCTGTCAAAAAAAGATTGTGATCGAAGCGTGTAGAGGCTGCTCAGAGAGTCCCAAAGGCTGAATTACACCCGAAGAAGGTCATGCTCAGTATCTGGTGGGATTGAAAAGGAATCATCCATTATGAGCTGCTGCCACCTAACCAAACGATTGATTCGACCAAGTTCTGTGCACAACTAGATAAATTAAAGCGAGCAATCCATCAGAAGCGACCGGAATTGGCGAATTAAAAAGAGGTTCTCCCAGGACAACGCTAGACCACCCGTTTCTATGATGACCCGGAAAAAGCTATTACGGCTTGTGTGAGATGTTTTGGTCGGGCTAGCACCTTCAGTTTTCCCTTTTTTTTATATGGTAGCAGAGGTCCAACAGATCTATAGTGACCATTTGAAAGATTGAAAATTGTAAGTTTTAGGAAAGATAGTAGCACGGAGGTTGTTTCAGTCAAGGGGAGCCATGGGAATAAAGGAAGACTGGAATTGACTAGTTCTATTAGTCACGAGTTTAACGACATGGGGATGGGACGATGATTGCCTTGTTTTGCGACTTGTTTCGGGCGTTGCAGACCACTTTGAATAACAAAAGCTTAGATTCCCTGGACGTCCTCAAAAACCACTTGGATGACTTCTTTGCCCAAAAATCTCAGAACTTCTATGAAAGAGAGATAATGTATAAAATAGTCGTTGAATAAAATAGAACATATATAGTTGTTTAAAATCGCTTATTTTGCTAAATATTTTGGGTTTGAAATTTACTCTATTTTCACTTCATACTTATTCATGGACCCAATAATTTACATGTCAATATATTTTGTAAAACTACTTTCCCTATATATGTGTATACGAGAAGCCACTCGCCTTGTTTTTAATATAAACATCATTGAAGATGCACTTGTTATTTTTAACGAACTTAAAAAGTTCGTTATTGTATTCTTTCTGTCTATGTCTATCTGTGTCTGTCTACAATTTTTTTTCCAATACCAAAATTTACATTTCGGGTTCCCATAAAGCATCAAAATTAGAGTATAATTCTGCAAAAAATTTTAAAATGGGTCTATGATAACATGGTCAAAATGGCCTCCGCAATTTTTGAATGTTATCAAATATCAAAATTTTTACGTTAGATTCGAATACCAACATCTATTGTATAAATCCACAATATTATTTTGAAACTGTTGCGAGCGAAGCGGTTCAGAGAGAAATTGCACATATTCATATTCGTTGCGTTAATCTAGTTTTACGCATTTCTAGATGTTAATCCTTGAATTCTGTATTATGAATTTTGTATTTTCTTTTTGTTATTAACTTTTCTCTCCAAATTTTCATTTTGAATTTTTATAATTTCATTCCACCATTTTTAGATTATAATACAAGATTGGCAAAACTATTCTTTTTTTAGGCAACTCTGAGAGTCTAAGCGGCTCACCCATCAATCTTGGATTCTAAAATAATTTTAAAATAAATAATTAAAAATTTTATTTTTAGTATAAAAATGGAAAAGAGTAAGAGGTAATGCAGTCAGCAAAATAATAAGTTATTTTTGTATATATAATATTTTGAGGGCACATCTAATTCTGATAATAAGTGTATATATAATCTTGAAGCGTTGACAAAAATAACAACTATTATTTTGTTGGCTACCTCGCATCTTTTTTCTTTCAAAGATCTCCACCGATATTGGTTTTCATTTATAAAATTTTTCTTTGATCTTTCATAAAATTTCATTTACTACAAACTTATATCACAAGCATAATAAAAAGGGTTTAATATTTTTCCACTAAAGATATGAATAATCCTGATTAACAATATATTCTTATCTCGGCTTTGTTCATTTAATTTTATTTTCTTAAGGGAATTTTTTAATAATTGATAAGGTTAAACTATAATAGTTTTAAAAAGTGTTTTTAATTTCAATAAGTTCTGATAAATATTTATTAATGGATAATTTCTCGATTTAAGATATAATATAATACATACTAAGTTAGTAAAGAAAATTTGGATCAAAGTTTAAAAATCTAGTGTGACTAAACACACATCACACAACTTCCTCTTGAGTAAAGTTAAGAAAGTAGAGTGATGTGCATTCACACCAGATTTTGGCGTAGGACTCCTAGAGTAGCCAATACAGGCAGTTAAATCAATATCGTTAGGGTTAGTTTAGGAGAAGAACACAAAAACTAAAAACATATAAGAGTAAATTGGGCCCCATTGGGGGGAGGGGGGATTAGGATTATTGTATTTCAAAGATCATTTAATAAATAATTGTTTTATGAATTTTAATTAAAATCGTTATAGCGAAATTTGAGGAAATTGAAAAAACTAAAAAAGTATACCACTTAAGAACTAGTACCCATTTGCTGTTTTTATTCAAAAGCTTCGAGGTGCAAGCGACACGGGTACTTGGTTTAAATATAAAATTTCAGGCTAGAAGGTAATTTCATTTTTAAAAATGTTGTTCACAGACAATCACGGACCATTTTGTGAGACCCATTTTACTTTTTACTCTCTCTTGCCTATATATAAAATAATTTATAGTGAGAAAATATTCGATGTCAAAACTTCATAGTAAATACAAGTTTGAGGTCCCCTGAGTTTAAAAAAAGGTCTCTCTCTCTCTCTCTGGATGTGTGTGAACAAAATTTCTCAAAAATAAAAAATGTACGAGGCTGAAATTTTATATTTTATTTAGACATCCACGTTGCATGCAGCTTTTCAATAAAATCAGCCAACTGGTACGAGTACATTACTGATGTACTTTTTTACTTTTTTTTTTTTTTTTTGATTTTTTCAAAATTCAATGTAACGATTTTGATTAATATACATGTATCATTTATTTATTAGATTATCTTTGAAATGTATTAACCCTTATCCGGCCCAAAATTGTTTGGGGCCCACTTTACTCTTGTATGTTTTTAGGTTTTTTGTCAAATTATTTTAAACGATTCTAACGATATTGATTAAATTGACTGTACATATAATTAATTAAATAATATTTCTATTAATCATTTTCCATCTCAAAACAGTGAGGCACGGTCAATTTAAAGGCTCCTTTCGAACGCTTGCGCTACTGCGCACCTAGTTAGCGCACGGTGCCTTGGAAAGTGCGAGTCATATAAAATTCTCATTTTTTAAACAAATTAAATTCAAGTTGATTGTGCAGTGAGCTATCTAGAGCAGTGACGAAAAAAATCTGGTGCGATAGGACATTTATTCAGGTTTCCTTAACCTAGATAAAAGAGAGTGTCTGATGTACGTTTAGTCACACCAGATTATTTAGACTCAGGGGACTCAAAACATCTATTTCCTTTGAAAACTCGTCATTGATTTTTTTGCAATCTCAATACTTTCTCACTATATATTATAGATAAGAGAAGGTAAGGTAAGGTTGAGGTGGTTACCATCCTCCATTGGGGAGAATCACTTAGGCCAGTAATGGCCCATTGTGATACCACTTTTTGGGAGGTGAGATTATCTCTCCCTTTCCTAGCCCTTAAGGAGATTCTGTCAAAGTTGGAAATAATTTTTTTTGCTGCAAGCCGGACTCGAACCTGAGCTATTTTTATACTCTAAAATCGTAATCCGCAGCTTATCCTTCTTAGCCACTGCCTCCTCTACACATAAGAGAAATTAAAAAACTTTTCCGCCGAATATACAATACTAACAGTCAAGAAAGTAAGTGGACAAGAGATGCTATTGTATAGTTTGCTTCTTTGCCCTATTTCGAGGTTGGCATAGGAAATAATAGAGGAGACCTGGAGAAGAAGATAAATTAATTTTATCGCTCAAGGCAGGAATCCAACAAATGAAAATAAAAATAATTAAAGATGAAAGTAAATCAGAAAATTAATATTTAACATTTTTACAAGCCTCTTCTTGTTCCCAAATAAATAATAAATTTCCGCATTTTGCTTTATATATTGCGAACCCTTTTCTACTATATGACGTGTGTGACCTTGGTTGACCAATGAAATTTAGTCGGTCATTGGGTAAAAAAGCCACTCACCAGCTTTGAAATTTGGAATGATTTCAAATGAAGCGATTTAGAATTATTTTCTGCTTCGACTTATTGTTTTTAATTTATTTAATTAATTTTGATTTGTGGAACTCATTAATGGGGGGAAAGTATCTATGACTGGTGGGTTGGGGACGCTTTGACGAAAGGATTTATGATTAGGGAACAAAAGCTCTTACCTTTTTATTTGTCTTAAGTGCCGCATGCTGAAAAGAGATGGATTTATGGCATGCACTTGACACCTCAAAGAAAGAAGGCCATTAGATTTTTAGTTTCAGTTTAATTTTCCTTAGAAAAAATGTAAAGGTTAAAATATTACAAAATAAAATTAAAGCTGAAGACTCTGAAGAAAAATATACAGCAAGATAGAATGACTTAGTATTAATTAACACAAATTCAAATAAAATAATATTCTAAGCGACCAAGCTAGATTTTATTTTTATGCTTATTTAATATGTCAGAAAATTGAGTTTTATTAAAGTAATGGAATTGTTTATATTTAAATGAGTACTCATCACTTTGGAGGAAGGGGAGTTGTCGGGAAGATACCTGCTAGTTCGACGAATCCTTCTCAGTAATATGTCTTGGTGTGGATCCCGGAAGAGCAAGGGAGTGAGAAGGTGGGTTCTCACTCTGGTAGTGGTGTCGAGGTGAGAAGTTCCACCGCGGTGCACGTTGTGTTGACCACGACGAGGTACTTCTTCTCTAACACGAAGGGGCAGAGATAATCGCTCCACTACTCCGCCTGTGTCCGTGTGTTCACCCTGTTGGTGGACAGAGTATCTGTCATTAGGTGTTCAGTGTCAGTCTCTGGATGTCTTCTCTCTCTGAGTTTCTGTTTGTGTTACTGTTCTAATCTTCCGTTTCACTTTTCTGTTCTAATAATAATAATAATCTAATAATGTAAATTAGTGTATTGAAAATGATCTTATAATAATGTCCCCCGCCGGCCAAGGGTGCCGTTTATATCCACAAACTCCGGGTTTCTAGAATTCTCCTTGGAGGGCGGTTTCACAGTGGAGGGGGAAATCGGTTAAAATTTTTATTCTCGACTTCGCTCTCTCCTCAGGTCCTTGGGGAATTCCTTTTGGCTTTTTTTTTTTTGGGGGGGGGGTAAATGCCCAAAGACCCCACAAATTGTTTTATTATTGCTCTTAATACAAAGAGTACATTATAACGAAAATATCCGGACAGCACCACATAAAAAGGAAAATAATAAAATAAACATTATAAAAAATATGATTACCAGATGGGCAAACAAGAATAAAAAATAAGTTTCACAAAAAATTTTAATTATAATTCTAAATAATAAAATTTATTGTTAATTAAATATAAACAAATTTATCTAGAAGGGAATAATCAATTATTATTGATTTTTTTTACCAATGCCTTCACAATATACATATAATACACAATAGTATCACTTTAAAAAACTTATTAAAAAACATGAGGAGCATTACTTTCTCTATGTACATTTTAGAAATAAATAAAAAATATATAAATATTAAGGAGAGACAATGAATTGGGATCAATGACAATCCCCTGCACGAGTTTTAACAGATGGAGAATATGTATTGCGTTCCTGCGGTCATGAAGTACCTGTTAAAAAACAAACAGAAAAATATATCTAATCTAAAAAGACAACTATTCAGCTTCTCATACATATTTTTTGAAGCAAAATTCATCGGAAATTATCGGGATTTATAAGAAACTTTCTTTAGTAAAGATATAAATTTATTTAGAAAACTTATAAAACTTTTTTTAATTACACAAATTAGAAAGAAATGATATTAATAAAATAAAAAGCCATACCAAATTTATTGACTTAAAGATATAAAATTTAATGATTTTTTAACTCTTTTCCAAAAATACTATGAGAATTTACTGAGCCCACTTGTTCTCACTCTCGGTAATGCCTCTCATGAATATAAATTTAAAAAGGTGACTTTAATAATGATGATTTAATCTCTTTACTTCAGGGTGGCTTATTTTCAAGTGTTTATAATCAGTAAATAATATCGAGACTCTTTATCTCTTCTTATTTGAATTTGCTAATAGATTTTTTTAATTCTTGGCTTTTACTTATATTAAAATCAAAATAAGTGTATATTCTAGTTGATTTTGTGGCATTTAAATGTTCTCAATTTAGAAAATTGATTTTTATTTGATTAAGTAAAATGAAATATTTAATTATAAATTTAATGTTTTAAATTAAATTATAAATTTAATGTTTTAAATTAAATTATAATTTTAATGTTTTAAACAGATAGTATAGGATAAGTTGTTCTAATTTCATATGAATTTTACATAAGATTTAATTTATTTTATTTTATCTATTTATATATAATATTACTTTAATTTTTATTATACCAGGTGTACAAGCTTAAATCCGCTGTTTTTTGATGAGAAAAACATTTTTTTTCAATGGAAAGCAAAAACAAATTTATTCAAAGTACTTGCCCTCGCTATCTATACATTTTTTCCATCT
>JAAAKE020105165.1:0-17659 GCA_010014785.2 Anisolabis maritima
GTATTAGAGTTGTAATAATAATCCTGTCTGTATTTCATTTTATTCAAAAGATTAGCAGATTTTTTTGAATGATTAAAATATTATCAGCTTTTAATTAGATTAACCCAAAAGAGAGGAGGAATTTAATACCAGACAGGCAAAATAGAGGGATTAATCGATTTTAAGAGGGCAACAAATTAATGCAATTCAAATTTATTTATCCCTGTGTTATTGTGTGTGCAAAGGCTTAAATATACTCGATTGTTATCTCTTAAGCGTTTAGTCGATGGTTTCAGACAGTTCTCTATGTATACATATCATTAAATGACTGATTTATCATCAAACCCCCCACGTTGGCTGCGTCGGGGTCTCAAAATAATATAGAGTCCAATTGCTTGTTGTTGTTGTTGTTGTTGTTGTTGTTCATACTATGTAAATTCCCAAATTCAATTTCAAATAGTAAAAGCGCCATCGCAGAGAATGTATATAGTCAGCTAATAAACAATAAGGAGAATTATTAGTTTGGGATGGTGGTAAATAACTAAATGTTGTTGCTACTACCAATATTATTGTCTTTTATTATAGCTACTACTACAATAGACAGCAACAACATTTGTTTTAGGATATTGAGAAATAGGGAATTTGCATTTGGAAATTGTTAAAATACACACACACATATGCATTATATGCATATTTAAAATATTTATAAACTGTTATAACATAAATAAACCTTCTATAGCTAAAACAATTTACTATTATCACATTTTCTTGTCCAAAATAAAGCACAATGAGTTATTTAACAATGGAAAGACCATTTAGCTGAACAGATAAAAGTACCTACTAATAGGCAAGCAACCAAGAGGCTAAGTATTTAGGCTTATAATCCTGATTGGAGGCAAGCCTCTATGAATGATACCTTTTCCTGGGGAAGGAATCGGAATACCTCCCCCAGTATGATCCGAAGAATCTTCAATTAACTAGTCAGTTCATGACACATAGATTACATTTATTTGAGATTAATGAAACTCGAGAGTACACTTCATGAAAGTGAGGAATTGTGATTTGAGGTTTATAAATAATAGCTTATTTGTCAGAGAACTTTAAAGAAATATAAGAACACTTATTTGCCTCCACCCCTTGTCCCAAAGGCTAGAGGTGTTGACTTTGTCAATATTGATAACCTTAAAACCAAGAGGTTTTAGGTTTGAATGACAATTTATTTAATTCATCTTTTTATAAATAAATATGCCAGGATAAAATGCAATGGTGAAAGAAGCAATTAGGGGGCTCAAGCTATCCCATTGACCTTCAATAATATTCTATAATTTGAAAATGTATTTGATGGACAAGACTTTGCTGTTAATTTTATTTTATTGCCTTTCAAAACGTGTGTCAGCAGCTTTCATAGGCTATTTTCTTTTCTCATAAATTTATGCAACCCTCAAGATGGTCTAGCCTGAGGGCTGAAACGTTAGCCTGGTAACAGGCAATAAAATAAAATAAAATTGGCTCACCTTAAAGTCTATATATTCTCAGATGCCAAAAAAATTTGAAAAAGATTAATCCATTGTTGTATTAAATAGTTTTGAAATTATTAAAGGGAGGGACCGTTATCAATACTTTGTAACAATAGTGGGAGTAGCCATTAGTTAATTATAATCACTTATATATTTAATTGCAGAATTAGTTACTAATTTACTCCGAAATTACTTAAAATACTCAACAGGACAGGCCCAAGCTCTAAACCAGGGATGGCCAACAGATAGATCGCGAAGAAATTTTTGCCCGATCGCTAACCATCGGAGTAGAAAGTGAATAAAAAAATAATAGGATAACTACTCATAAATAAAATCTTTTTTTACATATATTTTTTATTTGTTAAATAAATTTTATTATTGACATTAACTATTAGAACTTTCACGATTATTGTTACGATAAATAAAAGGGATTAATCGTGGTTTATTTTTCTAATAAATAAAACAAAAAATGTTATTGATATACCCCCACTACTATTTCTGAGCGGTCATCAGTAGATGCATTCACTTTGTCAAGTGAGTACCTGCTTAATACGTGTTTACTTGTCAAAGTGTGTGCAAAAAAACTTGGCCAAAACGTTGTATTATTGTATATAATATTTTTTTTTTTTTTTTTGTATTTTTAATTATTAAAATAAACGATTAAAGGCAAAACGTCTTTTATTTACTATAATGAGAATAAATCTTATTTATTTTACTTTTATCTCTCTCGAGAACAAATAAATTGGCCATCCCTGCTCTAGGCACTTGCCTTAAGTGCGGCAAAAATTGAAAGTAGCAAAGTAAATATTTATTTAACTTAAAAAATAATTTGTTTGATTTTAATATATATATAATTTTGTTTTTCTATTAGAGGGGAAGGGAGGGGGGAGGGCAAGACGACGCCAAATTCTAATCCTACCTAGAGAACCCGGCCGTTTTGGCAGTAATTGAATTTTTTTCATACAATCAGACAGGAAATAATTTAGAAACTATTACCAGTAATTCTTAAAGAACTGAAAATTTGAATTTAAAGTAAATTACCTTAAATTAAATACTTATACAACTTTTGTGTATAAGTCTAAATAAATCTATATTTATAAAATTTATTTGGTAGCCCATATAATTAAAATAAATTTTATCACTTGACCTTGAAGCAAAAGCTTTACCTCTGCTCTAATGGACGGGACCTTGGGAGTATATCAGCTACTTTAGCTCCGATTGTAGAAGGCTTGTATTCCCTGTCAAAATTATTTTATCGTTTATCATCATAATTAATTAGAATAATTTAATGTCAGATTCTGAAAGTATAGCAGAAATGTGTATTAATGTATATTTCCTTGATGTTTGTCTGCAGGTGACGGGCATCGTGGGTCGTGCCGATGTGCTTGCGTGTCTCTTCTTTCTCTTATCTTTTCTCTGCTATCACGGGTGAGTAATTCCAGATTTGACATCTCTTCCTTCTAATATATATTTCCTAATGATTTTCTGCCCTTTGACCTTCGTTTCTTGTTTTAAAGACGACCACTCACTTTTTTTTTATTTTTCATTTAGATCTTGATCCATTATCCGCGATTTCTTTTTCTTATCTTTGGAACCAACAGAAAATCATTTATTTAAAGAAATAAGCCTTCAAAATTTATTTAAATACTTATGTCTGATTTTTATTACTTTATATAACTATTGATAGTTTTTTTCTCTGTGTGCCTGGTAAACACCTCTGCTAAATTACAGTGGAAATACAATGAGGAAATAAAATAATTTCAAATAACTTTTTAGAAAGCTCTAGTGGTCATTGCGAAAAGCTTGAAAAATAAAAAAAAATGATGTGATTTGGGCACATCACACAACTTTCTAATATCTAAAATAAGGAAAGGTGAGTGATATGCTGTCACACTAGATTTTTTGTGTTGAGCCCCTTAGGTAGCCGTTCACAATTACCTGATAGGCCACTACAATCGCCATTATGTAGAAGGGGGTGGGGGGAAGGCTGCCGAAGCCCATCATGTACAAGCGTATGCATTTAAATTGAAGTTCCCACACTATTTTGAATGGAAAATGATTAATATATCTTAAAGATTATCTAATTTATTATATATATAACAATTTAATCGAAATCGTTAGAATGGTTTAAGATAAATTCACAAAAGAAACGTAAAAACGTACAAGAATAAAGTGGGCCCAAACAATTTTGAAGGGGATAAGGGTTTCAAATCAATTTCAAAGATTTTCTATTAAATAATTGATATATTAATTTTGGTAAAAATCATTAGAACGAATTTTGAGAATATCGGGGGGGGAAAAAAAAAATTAAAAAAGTAAAGTACTAGTACCCGTTGGCCGATTTTATTCAAAAGGTGCATGCGATCAGGATACCTAAATCTTAACCTTATAGGTTTTTTCGTTTTTTAGAAATCTTGTTCGCACACAGACAGACCATTTTTTTTTAGACTCACTGGATCTCAAAACATATATTTCCGTTGAAATCTCGAAATCGTTTTTTTTTGCGATCACAATACTTTCTCACCATATATTTCATATATAGGTTATAGAAATTACCTAAATAAACAAATTTTAACAAAAGTAATTTAGTGAGAGATGACGACACTTTAATTTCACACCAGACCTTTAATGACGTTCTAAAAATTTTTATTTTAATATTCCCTTCCAATGAGAAAAGATCTCAGCTTAAGGCCTTCAAATCAATTCATTATAATTAAGTATAGGAGGATAATAGCTATTTATTGATTAAATATTTAAATAATCAGACCCTTTCTCTCTCTCTCTCTCATATATACAAGTATAAAATGTATACTTGTGGTATATAGCTATATCCAGGACGGCTTTCTATTTGTTTGTTCAACGAAATGAGTTTGATTTGGGGCTTTTCTCATTTCCCTCGTCTTTATTATGTAAATAATTTGTCAACGATTTTTTTTCTCCTATTTTTTTTTTTTTTTTTTTTTATTTTGTTGTTTACACACACACGCTAAGGGAAACATAATTATGAAAATAAAGACTCTTTGCTTTTCGATTAATTTTTTATTTACAATTGAAACTAATCTAAATATTGGAACATACTCAATTTGGTAGATACAATTCAAACTAGGGAACACAAGCAATCAACTTTGTCGATCATTTCCTAACAAATAATAATATTATAGGAAAGCTCTTTTAAGTTTTTTTTTTCTTTATCCAATTAATTTTTCGTAAACAAGAGAAGGAGCCGAAAGCGCATTGACATCAGGAGAAACGCCGCAGCGTCTAAAAATGCCAGTGTGGCCACGCACTGTGCTTAAAGTCGCGTGAAAAAAACGCCTAGCAAGTGAAACTCAGTCGATCCATTGCGAGTTTGGTCTTGAATTAACGTATGGCTGACGGTCTAATTTATTCATTTAGAGAACATTTCTAGTATGCCCAGAAATTCAACAAGAGAGACGATAAATGGACTCAAAAATTTTGCGATCGTGTTATCTTTATTAGCCTATTGGTCGGTAAAATTAAAAATTATCGAGGAGTGACAGGTACAGTCCCGCTTTCCAACTAAATATACCTTACGTTTGACCCTCCTATCTTTCTCCTTAATTATGCCTAAAGCAACTCAACACTACCCTTAATATAATTGGCAAACAATAATTACGTCTCAGCAGAGCAGAAACTTCTGGACATTTCTAGGATATAATTTATCATCTTGCTTAGCAGTCCAAAGGGGGCTTTGTCTCAAGACATTTAAATACTAATACTAACATCTATTTTCAGTTATTTAAAATCATATTTTCCAGTGGGAGGAAGGGGGAGGCCCTTTTCCTAAAGCCAAAGGAAAACACAAAAAATTTTAATAAAAATAAGGAAAATATATGAAAAAAAAATACCAAAATAAAAATGGTAACTTAAATTTTGAAAGGAAATCGCTTGGCAAAAGAAAAGACTTGCAACAGGGGTGCACAAAATTAAAAAGATTGAAAAAACTGATATAAACGATATTAGGTAGAGAATTCATTGATTTTGCTACTGCGTGTTATTGTTTATTGCAATTTCAGGGCACATGTGTTAGGACTGACGTTTCTCTTTAAACAAAATATGTCAATCAATTGATTGAATTAAATTGAAATCACTAAAAAAATAATCAACAATGTATTTTAATTTGGAAAATCCAATAATGAAAATTCCACTTTTTTTTTTTTTTTTTTTTTTCAAACCAAATCAAGTCAATTGATGATAAATAGCGGCAACAAAATAAAAAAACTCCCCCCGACTATTATTTATCAATTTTTTATGGAAATTAATTCTAATATATATTCACAAGAGGGAGCGAGAGCGATGAGATTATTTATTTAATTATAAAATAACAAATGTAAATTTCACACACACACACACATACTTTTTTGTATTTATTTTAGTTTTGTTTACCCAAAATGCAAATTAATAGTTTAATCCCTTCCCTCTTCTATGCATTTCCGACCCATACACTCAAGCTATAATTCAATCCCCTCCCCACTCTGTTTTGGTTCTTTATGATTTGTTAGAGAGACAGAGAGAGTTGGCCATTTTTTCTGATAAGGATATCTGTTTTATTAATAATAATGAGAAGAGTTTTTTTTTTTTTTTATATATTCTATTCTAAAATATTTTATGTGTTTACTGATAATATCATTTTATTAAAAATCTCATAAATAAATTTAAACAATTCGACTTTTGATTAATAATATGGTTTATAATAGTAAATATAATCCATACTTTAACATCTATATAATGTTTTTAACTCACATTTATAAACAAAAAAAAAAAAAAAATTGTGTACCCGAGTACGTCGCTTTCCTGGCGAATGTTCACCACCAGACCAGAGCTTACATATCTGGAAAGCGAGAGATCCCCTCATTGTAAATACCTCAGGTTTAAAATTTAAAACAACTCGCTTGAGATTTTAAAAATATATAAGCCCTTTTTATTTATGAGTCCAACTGATTGGATTTGATTCGTTTCTCTATTCATTATCTGAATAGTATACATAAAGAAAAAGATTTTAATTTTGTCTGGAAAATTTGTATCTTAATACTCTATATAATAATTATATCTCTTTTTATAATCTATATGTTCCAAGAGGCCAAAAAGTGTGTATTTCCGTTGAAATCTCGATATTTTCTTGCGATCGTAATATTTTCTCACTAAATTGGTAAGAGAAAGTAAAAAAAGATTTTCTCTGGTGAATTTCGATCGAATGAAACAATCAGTATATATATAACCCGATTGCCTGTCTGAAAGACTCGATTGAAGGCAAACTTTGAAACAAATAAAAAAATAAATTTTAAACGAATAGATCTTATTTTAATATTTTTTTTTTTAAGATTTTACTAAACTAAAAAACTGAATTTTTTTTAACTCGTAGTAGTAAGAGGTACTACTGTACTTCAATGAGGAGGAAGCCTTATCCCTCGTTAGACAACTTCTTTAGAGTTGTATATGAAGAAGGGGAGTGGAGTTCTAGATATTTGTTGCCCCAAAAGAATTTAGCTTTTTTTTTTTTTTTTTAATAGTCTTTAAATTAATAATTTATTTTTAATACGTAAATGGAATTTTTTAGAGGACGCGCGCAGCTGAAACAATTTTTTTTCTTTTTCATTATACCAATGTAACAAAAAAAAAAAAAAAAAGTGGAATAATCTAAAAATAAAAAAGCATGACGTCACAAATGTAAAAGTTTATTTTTTTTTATCCTTAATAAAAGAACAGGATAATCAAAAAATTATTTTCTCCAAAAAAAAAAAAAAAAAATATGTTCATCAATTTATATGGAAATAAAAATCCATTTTCATATTTCTCTATTTTTTTATGATGTTATGTTTATCTCTAACATCTATTATGTTATTTTATTATTCGTTCTTGTTCTCTGTATCCTAATTTCTCTCTCTCTCTCTTTGGAATGAATTAATAAAGATCTTCAGTAATATATATACATAGCATACAATGTAGGCTACATATATTGATATTCGGAGCGGGGAGCTTGTTCTCTCGTTTAGAAATAGCAATTATTCCGTATATCACCCACCCCTGCCCAAGAGATAGGGCAATTTATTTCTTATCACTATTATTATTATTATTATTATTATTGTTTGAGATTAGAGTCGACCAAGGGACTAAGTGATCCGTTTTATGGCGGCGCTTCTTTAATTCATTCATCTTAAAAATAAAAATAATAAACTCCCTTTGATAGAGCAAATGAGTAAAAAATTTTGATTAATTTCCAAGGAATATAATATTGTATTATATATATATATTATCAAAGTATGGATATACTAACTGAAATTAGTGTCCCTATTTGGGTATCATAGGTGAATATTAATTAAAATGTGAAAATTTTTTATTTATTTGCAAATAAATGAATGTTAATTTTTATATTGCCTCTGCACACGTAAAGGTCTGGCTTTATATCCTGAGCGACAAAAATTTATTTATATTATACAATATGTAGCAATCAATTGGTATAAATAAATAGGGACGGAGTCTTAATGACTTCAGATGCCCAAAAAGACTTTAAAAAAAATTTATATTCAATTACTTTATGGCTTGGAGTTAGCGATAGAGGTTTTTCCATAATCCCAGGGTCAATTGTTCGATTCCCATCCTGAATGATAAAATTTATTTAACTACTTTAGGTCACATCTATTATTTCTATTGCTGGGAAAAGGTAAAAAGAAAACTATACTCTCTCACTATATATTTCATATATAGGAAAAAGAAAATAAAAAGGCGAACTTTACAATAGCATC
The DNA here is from genome assembly GCA_010014785.2 of Anisolabis maritima. Classification (NCBI taxonomy): domain Eukaryota; kingdom Metazoa; phylum Arthropoda; class Insecta; order Dermaptera; family Anisolabididae; genus Anisolabis; species Anisolabis maritima. The sequence goes on from JAAAKE020105165.1 coordinate 8,261, forward strand.
GTTTGTCCACTCATTTTATCATAGCTAGCACGTATGTTGCTTGCTATGTTTGGTATAAACCGATAAACATATCTAGAGAAAAATTTTTTATTAGAGTTTTTATTTAAATTTTATTTAAAAAGTTAAATAAAAAAATTTCCAATAGCAATCTAAAGGTTAAATTGTTAATATTGATAACCTTAAAAGCCAAGGGGTGTAGGTTCGGTTCCCAGGCAGTCTGATGAAAATTTATCTGATTTATTATTTATCTTATATTTTTCTATTTGTATATGTATATACATTCTTTTATATACTTTCTAATATTATATTTATGCAATTTGACAATAACAATACAATCAACATGGCATGACTTACCTTCTTATATTCCCAGAGGATATGGTTAGAGATGAACAAAAAATGTTGTCTATTTTTATGAAATCTAATAAATTTTTATTAAATTATTAGATAATACTAAATTAAATATGATACAAAATATTAAATAGTATAATTAATATATTAAAATTTATACAGTTGTAAAATAATATACTTTAATTATTAACAATTATAAATAATTAATTACTTTTTGTAATTAAATACAAAATATATAAAAATTATTAAAACAAAAATTAAATAATTTTATACTAAATGAAAGTTCGCCAATAGCTGGGCTTGAAGCCATAATCTCTATCACCTGGCCTATGTCTCCTTTAAAACCCTCATCGCTTATACTGCATTATAGAAGCTATTAAGGGGATTATACATTTCATTCCTTTCATTTTGATTTTTCTCAAAAATACAATTTTCGCTTCAAGAGCTGAAACATAAGAAAAATATTTACTTGAGTTGTGCACTTTACTACACTACTATCTATCGAGATACTATATTCTCCCGAACTGGGTATAAAAATATCATAGTAACCAGAAAATTTCGCTTTTCCAAATTATTGGGTAATAATTCATGAAATGTCAATTTTTTGTAATTTTCGTTTTCCTTTTCTTGAGGAATTATCTTATTGTTTACAAACATGATAAATCAAAAAGGCCTTTTCTTCTTGTTTCATGATAACTGTTTTATGGTTGACCGCTAAAATTGAGGTTCTTCCACACCCTCCATATTCACCCGACCTTTCCCCAACTTTCATGTTTCTGAGTTTGGATAACTTTTTAAGAAATAAAAAATTTGGCAACGAAAATTCGCTCAAATCCACCATCCAAGAATTCATCTTTAATTTCTCTGGAGCGGCAATATAAATGTTTGCTCCACGATGGGAGAAGTGTATAGACGGGAACTGAGCTTATTTTGATTAATAAAGTTATTTTTTATTTTTTATTTTACTAATAATTTAAATTGTCACCTTTACTGACATTTCATATGTTACAATCCAATATTTTGATAATATTCATTTATATATATTGAATATAAAAAGATTTATTTTATTTGTTCTCTTTCTCCTTTTATTTTTTTATTTTTTTTTTTTATTCATTTTTTCTGATTGGTTTATAAATGGTATACACATGTTTAACAGGTTTAACCCTCCTCCTCCTCCTCCTTACACGAATAAAAATAACGAAATCGCCGACGACCTAATAGATATAAATCTTAATTATATATTAAGTTGGCATTTGAAAAATGGGAATGCGAATTTATGAGAAAGAGAGAGAGAGAGAGCGGGGATTGTAATCCTACACTTTCACATCTTCTTTTCTACTACCATCCAAATTCGATAAATTACGTTACATACACCCCCTTCCACTCCAAAACTTTTTTTTTGGTGACTTTTTTGGGGTGGGTTGCATGCCTGCCTTACCAGACCTCATGACTACTTTAACTTTTCTGCTACATTAACCCGATTTGTTTATCACATGCAACACTCGAAAGACGTTCGTTCGTTGGTTTCTTTAGATTCGAATCATTTTAGAAAGAGAGATGGGGGGGGGGTGCTCGTTTGCTTGTTCAATAAAAGAGCATTTTTATTTGCCACCTCTCTTTCTATATGGCCATCCATTTTTTATACAATTTGAGGCTTGTTTTATAAACAAGGTTACTCTCTATCCCCCAAAGAGTCTCAAATCTGTGTTACAGAAAATAAATAAATAAGAAACAAGGTCAAAGAAAAATAAATAAAAATTTTCATTTAACGCAATTTTTTTTTATCCTTTAAAATCCATTACTTGGATATATCAATAAATTAATAGATAATAATTATTTTTATTGTTATCAACAATAAAAAAAGGCTTAACATTTATACTCTCTGTTAGATTTTTTTTTTATTCTTTTTTTCTTTAATATTTTTATATTTTTTTTCTTTTTGTTGCAGAGACGTAGAGAGCACGCGTTCACCATGTCCATGTCCGTCTGGGGGCTGTGGGGGTCAACATTTCAGCCCTGAACGTCACCATTCCCTCTGGTTGAGTATTTTACTAGGCGGGGCTGCTATGCTCTCTAAAGAGACCGGAGTTGCAGCACTCGTCGTTAATCTGTGCTTCGACTTCTACAGGACCTGGCCACATCTAAGAAGGTAAAAAAAAAAAATAATAATAAAACTCTTCTTTCTTCTAATAGGCATTTTTTAACAAAATTTGATTAAAGTAACCGAAAATTTGTTTGGGTATTTTACATTATATTCACTTTTACAGCATTTGTCCAATTTCTAATTTCGCCCATCTGCTTTATAGTGTCAAAATCTCAATAGGTATGAAAGTAAATTTTTTGTATTCAATAGTGCGTCATTATTTTGCTACAGGAAACAGTTCCATGCCCGAAATTCAAAAGAGAGGATAGGCTTAAGATCTTGAAAATCTCTAAAAGGTAACTCAGGTTCATATCCACATCATGGCAAAAATTTATCCCACTATATCAACCTCAACCTGGGAAAGGAAAGGGGAACCCACCTAAGTATGTGCCTATACTCCTCAAGAAACCCCATTATGCCAATTTCAAATGACTGAGTCACCTAGAAGAGGGTTAACTACCCCTCCCAAGTAGTAGTTTTTTTTTTATTTTTATTTTTAGTTCTATGTAATTTTCTTATTGCTCATACAATTTTAATAAATTTGAGATTTGCATCTCCTTGGTATAAATGTTTGAAAAATAACAACACCCCAGATGGGCTTCTCCCTGTATTCTTTTTATTTTTCATCAGATTTTAATAAAATAAAAAAGATGTAGCTTCCTCCTTGATATGTATAAATAAAAAAGGTAAATGCACTCATTTATTCCGGATACTTTCAGTTTGGAGACATATGAAAAGGGAGAAGGTCAGTAGGGTAGCCTCTATCGAAATAAAACTCGCAAAATACGAAACATTTCGGCTTTAATTATATAATGCCATATTAGTCATTAGTCCTGAAATGAGCAATAAAATTAAAAACACAACAACTTTACAAAATAAATTATCATTTACAGTATTTGCAGAATCAATGTATAAGACATTAAAATCGCAAATAGAGTTGTATATTACAATACACAAAAATATAAAGTGTATTTAGATAAAATAATGCTCATCAGCATTGATATGGCCAAGTCTTCAGAAATGAATAAAAATTATCTATCAATTACAAGCAAATAAAATAAATAAATATTGACAATCAACGATCGTTTCATATTTTGGGAGTTTTATTTCGATAGAGACTACCATACTGGCTGACTTCCTCTCTTTTTATCTATATATATATCTCTGAACTATGTATAGCCAGCCATTTCATCCTGAATACTTTCAGTTTGTTTTTTTTTTTTCATAAATTATTTAATGATTTCAAAATATTTTTTGGAATTAAAAAAAAATCATTTAATACATTATCAAGAGAATTTTTTTGAATTTATTCGAAAAATAAAGTCTGCTTTTAAAGAGGAGAGATTTAGAATTATATTTTGTATTGTACCTTTTGTTAAAAATAGAGATAATATTATCAGCATATAAACACCAATTGATGAATTCATTGATCTGGCATTCTATTAATTGTTAACACATACTTTTTTTTTAAATCTTTTTCGGAATCTGAGATCATCAAATTCCATCCATATTTAATTAAATTAATTGATAGCCAATCTAAATGAATATAATTTAAATAAATATTATAGCTCAGGACGGGAAGTGAGCCGATGACCCTTAGATCATGAACCAAGAGCTTCCTTTCCTCTGCCCAAAGCGACAGGGTTGAATAAATTAATTAATAAAATTTCTAGAGATTATTTACAAATATAAGAAGCGTAGCAATTGGAAAATTATGGCGGAGGCTCCTCATATTTATTTATAATATTTATTTTATTTTTTACTATTCAAAGTTTGAAATTTGACTACTAAATTTTTAATTTATAAAATTTTATTGAAGACCATTTGGTGGGGGTTTGGGCCTCCTAAGTCCTTTTCCCCTTTATCTAAGCGCCTAAGTCTTAAAATGGGAGGAGGGGTGGGGGAGGAGGAGGAATATGAGTAATGGGTTCTAAAAAACATTCACTATTTTCTATTATTAAAATTTATATGTGACAATGATGATAATGATGATGTTTGTTTTTCCAACCCCCCAACCACTTAAGACCTTCTAGTTTTTCAACTCTCTCTCTTTTTTTCCCCCAAATTCTGTGATCTATTGCTTCCCATACCTCTTCACTTCCGCGGCTATATATTTTTTTTCATTATTTGAGAATTATAGATAAATTTTGTTCGGACAGTTTGTTGTTAGATGTTTGATGTATGAACAGAACACATACACACCAAATGCCAACCGGAATTTAAACGATTTCACATTTATTATTTCTAATAATCTATATTTATTATGTAAGTCATGGTTTGTGTTTCTTTCCTATCTCCTCCGAAACGAAAAATCGTAGATCTATTAAGATAATAGATTTATTTTTTAATATATCATTGATAGGGAGTGTTTTATTTTCTCAACCAAGGAAAACTTAAAAAAATTATCCATAAAAAACGCAATTCAAAATAAAATAATTATTTATTCTATAAAAATATTATGTGGTTCAATTCTCGTCCAGAGCGACAATCTATTATATTATTTATTGTTGGATTGTGAGGATGCAGCCAAGGAGGTTTTAAATTAATTAAACGAAAAACTTCCCAATTGCGAGTCTTTTCGAACAAACTTTCTTCAGCCATCTTCAGTCCGTGTCTGTATATATTTATATTATATTTCGTCATGATAATAATTCCTTAATGGACTGAAGATGGCTGAAGAAAGTTTGTTCGAAAAGACTCGCAATTGGGAAGTTTTTCGTTTAATTGGTTTAAAACCTCCTTGGCTGCATCCTCACAATCCACAATTATTAATTTTCAATCACAAACTTTTTTTTTTCAATTAAATAACGATGGAGTCTAACTGAATTGCTTCAGATGCCGAAAAATATTTTTTTTAATTTTATTTATGCATTCAGTTGCAACTTTTTTTTGTCTATGGTCCCTTTAGAGATCCGCTAAATTTTGTGGTATTCATATGAATGAATACATAATATTGAGGAATACTCAAACGACCAACAAATACGAATAGGGGATAGCTGCCGTCAATCAAATATTTAAGATTAGAAGTAAATCCCCTTGGGATAATATTTAGTTTTTTTGCGGTAGGGGCATTATTTCTAATCAAAACGTTGCGAGCCGATTATTAATTCTATCCGAGATGTATTAAAAATATGAACTGAGAGATTGGCTAGCGTGTAAATTTATACCTATTTCTTTTGAAATATTTCATGGCTCCCTTGCCAAGGTCTGATGCCTCAAAAATTTTAGCTCCCCGAAATCCTCCTATGGAGTCATATTGCTAGATTGAGAACAACATCTAGATGACGCAAAGCTCTTCTCAGGCGGGCCCGAGCCAGCTAGTTTATTTATAAAACGTCATTTCTTTTTTTTCTCTCTCGCTCTTTTTTTGAAACGTTAAATACGTAATCTACAACCAAATTACACTCCCCTCTCACGCCTGTACCTTCTGTCTTTGTTGTTGTTTTTTTATTGTAACTCTTAACAGTCCAATTTGTTGTCTCTGCACACAGGACCGTCCTGGAAGGCAAACGAAACGAGGAGACGTTGCGTTTCTCCAGGCGAGCTGCTAAAGTTTTAATGTCGGTAAGTTTCTTACAAATTTCCTTTCTTCTTATTTTTGTATCTGCACCCATCAAAGACTCCTATCATTCATTGTTTAGTAAATGCGGCGGCGGGGAAATAAATAAATAAATAAAAACAGTGATTAGCCACATTGCGGTAAAGAATATTTTATTAGATTTTTTTCTTATATCATATTTCTAGGAAATTCCGACAGGAATCTCATAAATAAAACCGCTTTGGCTCCCTCTAATCACTCCCACAAGAATTAACTCTGCAGCTCCGTAAAAAGGAGGTAGGGAATCAGAATTAAAAAGTCAAAATGCAAATATTGTAGTCAAAACGAATTGTCACTTACAACGTTGTTAAAAAATTGTTTTTTGTCTTTTCGGCATTTGAAGCCATATAGACATTAACCGATTATATAAAAATATTAGTTACTACTAATCCAGCCAGGCATATTTATTTACATCAATTGGTATCCAAATAAGATACAATAAATTTTTATCTGACTGCATGGGATTCGAACCCATATCTCTTGGCTTTTAAGGTTAACAATGTCAACACCTTTAACCTCTCAGCTTATTTTAAGTTGAACTTGGAGCATCGCCAATTGCCAAAATCAAAACAATAAACAAAAGTAATTAAAATTTAATGTTAATCATATAATGAATGAGGATTTAATTAAATTTTAAAATGTAGGCCGAAAAAACGAGAAAAATAGATAAGAATGGGGAATAAGTAGACCAGTGGCTCTCAGCTTAACGGGGGAAATAAATAAAAAAAAAGGTGGGGTTATGAGTAAATATAACATGAACTCAAATAAAACAAATCGTGGAAGTTAATATATACAAAAAAGATAGAGTTTATTTACAGTAAAAACATTAAAGTAATAATAAATCATAATTCCATAAATACAAAAGGATCCATTCATAATCAAATTACATAAGACATAAACTAAAACATAACCATAAATTAATCGATTCATGAACCATCGTCTTTGGAAATAAGAAATACAAAAAAAAAAAAAATAAATTACTATAAACCTTAAACAATCATAATCTTCATAAATGAAATTTACATAAATCATAATTTAAACAAAATGTATTAAACTGAATTGGCGTAAACAAAGCACGTCGAGTCCCGGACTAAATTCCGCCATAATGTATGGATTATTTAAAACGCCCAGTCAGGCAGGATGTTAACCAACACAAGGGCCTACCAGAGAGAGAGAGAGAAGAGAGTCTTCTGCACCAGCATGTAGGCAACATGAAAATCAGGGGCGTCAACAAGCAAAAGATCAAGGCTTAGCAGGAAATATATTTTTATAAATGTCGTTCCAAAACGGCGCTAAATTTAAATAAATAAATGTTTCTTGCAATATTTAAAATAACTGATTGATGACAATGCTGTTCTAATCGTCTTTCTCCGATCCTCTAATTAGAATTAGAATCACATCAATTTTAAAAATTCCTTGAAATTTTACGATAGTTTCTTCCTATTAATCCTATCCCAAGCTAATGATGAATTAATTAAGACCACGATTGTTCTAATTTCCAAGTTATACTCTCTGACTAACAATAATAGGCTCTTACTAAGGGTCTAATTCAATTTCATAGAGAGAGAGAGAGCAAGGGAAAGCTTTTATGTGATTATTTATGAAACGATAAATGTCCATCAATATTAATCATTTCATTAATATCCAATAAATTTATTCTAAATTTATTAAATATGTATGCGTTTATAATTTCTTTCTTTGTATATATATATAAAGTTCCAGTGGATGGGGTCGTTTAAAATAATAGTAATTAATAAATTTAACGATTGTGACCTAATAGCACAATAGTGATGTTCTGTTACAAGAGACCAAGCGAGGTAAAGAAATGGTGATTTACGGCTCTAAAGGATCTAGCTGGCGGAAAATGACAACCAACTGGCTTGTTATTGGATGAGACATTCTTGGTGGGAGAAACTTTATGCTGACGGTGTTAGAGAATGGGTTAATATTTCTAAGATACCACACCTGTAATTAATTTTTTCCTATCAAAAAGTACATTTTTTAAAATTATAATTGCCTGAAAAATTTCTTAGAACCGGCAGCACGTAAATGTTATTTTCTCTTATTTTCGTTCATAACTTAATCAACTAAATATTCCGATTCATTCTTCGCTTCAATTAATATTTATATATAATATTTTCAAATTGAATCAGGCACTTTTGGTTTGCAAGATATTTATGAAAATAAAGATGAAGATGAAGTATAAAACGCGTTGGTCATTTGGTCTCTTGGTGGGGGAAGGGCCCCGCCCTCAGAAAGCAAGTTGACTAGGCCATATAAAGTAAAGAAATATACACAAGGCTCCTCCTAACGCTGATGCGCATGCGTGCAAGAGAGAAAGGGGGAGGGGTAAGCTCCAGATTCTTTACATTTTCGGTTACCTAATTTCAGGTGCGCTCTTGATACATTAAGCTAAAAATTTATTTTTATTAATGGAGGAATTAGTTTTTAAAAATTCCATTTTCTCTTACTCGTTTGACATTTTATAGGATTAAAAAAAAAAAAAACTGGTAATACTAAACGCACATGATAACTTTCCCTTACCTACTTAGTAGGAAGTATTGGTTCCATCAATTTTCCAAAAAAATTAAATTCACGACTGTATCTCGCTTAATATAAAACATGGTGTTTAAAAAAATTATATCATTAAAAAATATGAAGATGCTAGAAGGGCTCCTCTCATTACATTTGCTCAGAAACGTTGTGAAATCAAAAAAATTCACTTTTCATAGTGCGTTTTTTCTGTTTTATAAAAGCGAAAAAATAAATGTATTTCCTCATAAATAAAATCTTAATGGATTCTATATTTATTGACATATATCCTCGCCCTTTTTGAATCTCCGATATCTTTGGATAAGATTTCACTTTTTTGTGAAATTTTAACAAACAATCGTATCATTTAATTAATTAGTCCTTTTAGATTTTATATAATCATTTTTTTACCAATCTGAATAAATTGTTGAGGCACAATAAATGTATTTCCATCTCGAGAGTATTTTTTAATTTCCGTTCTCAACGATAAATATGAATTTTAATTTAATTTTTTTTTATTTTTTAAGTTGGTAGCACTGAATCAATTTTTTTAAGTCTTTCGCATCTGAGGCCATTTAGACTCCGTCATTATTTATTTATATTAATTAATAGCTAAAAAAATATAAATAAATTTTTATGCTCAGGACGGGAAGCGAACCTCTGCCCTTTGGACTTAAGGCAAGATCTCTACCTCTGCACCAAGGGACAAAGCGTTTTTATTATTATTATTTTGGAACGATAAATATGCTTTTGCTTGGCATCTTTGCCATTCTTTTTG
>JAAAKE020105176.1:0-17657 GCA_010014785.2 Anisolabis maritima
GATTTTTTTTGTTAGGATTGAGGGTTTTTAAGCCTTTAATTTAAGACTTTTCCCTCAAAAAAAAAAAAAAAAAAAAATCAGAAGTTCTCAAACTTTTGAAATACGCCACGCCCTCGGAAGCTCGAAAATTTTTACGGCGTCCCCTAGCATAATATAATTTTTCAAACAGGTGAACACAAATTTGAGCAAAATTTCTAAATAAATTATATTATATCAATATAATTTTTAGCTTTAATTAATTAAAGCATTTCCTAAAGAAAAAATATTTTTTTTTTAATTGGAAGATTTCGTGGCATCTCTATAAGTCAGTAGGCGTCCAAGGGCGCTGCGGTACAATTTAAATGTATTTTCGTCTCAAGTAATAATATTTAATTTCTTATTTTAATGGAAAATTTTGGTTTTATCTTTCAGCATCGAGGATCATAAAGACTTAAATAATAAATTATAAATTTGATTTACTATTTTGTTATAACGGTTATCTGTCGTATTTATTTAAATTAATTGATTTTTTAAATAAAGTGATCCTTAAATTATATAAGAGCCTAGTCTCTACTCTAAGAGTCAGGGGCAAAATTAGATTATAAACATAAAATATTTTTTTGGCAATTTGAGAAAAAATGAATAGATTTGAATTAATTAAGAGACATTAAAGATAAATGTGAGTACTTCCTTTCGGTATCTGAGGCCACATAGACTTTAAATGATATACAATAAATATTAATTACGATACTGTAATCCAGGCATATTTAATTATCCAATTGGTTTAAATAAATGATCATCGGATTGTCTGGGATCCCAACCCACCTCCTTTGATTTTTAAGGTTATCAATATTGAGAGTGTTAATATGTTAAACCTCTCGGCCATGGGGAGAGGAGGGGGGTGGAAGGAAATAAGTATAGTTATTAATATGATATGAAAATAATCGATTATTTTCTAATAAAGAGATAAAATCACGTATCTACAATAATTCATTATTTCTTTTTGATAACTAAATTTTAATAATTACCAGTCAATCTTGATTTTGTTTTCATCATAGATTAAATGGAAAAAAAATATCGTTGTTTTGTAATGGTCTTGTAATGACGGAAAAAGCCAACAAACAAAATGATAACGATCTCTGAACATAATAGAAAATATTGGAGTTGTCGGTAAATTTAAAACAGCTCAAGATGTGATATAGCCATTCTTCTAATCACTCTAAACTCTAGATAAATTTAACACTAGTGGTTCACTTCTCGTAGCAACAAAAATTTATTTATATTATATTATTAATTTATATAAATAAGGATGGAGTCTAAATTTCTTCAGATGTTAATAAGACTTGAAAAAAAATACATAAGTAAAATATGTATATTTTTTCTTGGTTTTCATTTTGTGATAATTATTTGTATTTCTATCTTTAATTTTAAAGCTTTATTATTCTTAGAAAGTGTGTGAGTGTATATATGAGCTTTGTTTTTGTTTTTTCTTCTATGTTGATGGTTGTGTCAAGCATCATGTCGACAAACGTTTACATGATTTCTCATTGGAGGACATTTACAAAATAACGGTAAATTTGCAAGCAATTTTCTAGACTCTAAGAATATATATTAAGTTGTATCATATCCCATGGTAATCCTATTACTTTCTTTTCACTATATATGTAATAAATAGTATAAGAAAAGTATGGCGAGATTTCAACGGGAATACACGTTTTGAAGTCACCTTGAGTCTAAAAAAAAATGGTGTATGTGTGAACAGGATTTCTCAAAAACGAAGTTGAAACTTTATATTTAAGCTAGGTACCCTCATCGCTATTGAGTATAATCGTCTAAGGAGTACTAGTACTTTAAGGATGTACTTTTTTTTAGGTTTTTTGTTTTTCTAAAAACTATAACAATTTTTATTAAAATTCATATACCAATTATTTATTAGGTGATCTTTGAAATGTATTAACCCTTATTCCCCTCTAAATTGTTTGGGACCCACCTTACTGATGTACTTTTTTAGTTTTTGGAGAATTACTCTTGAACCATTCTGACGATTTGGATTAAATTGGCTGAATATATAAAAAATTAGAAAAGCTTTAAGATGTATTATTCATTTTCCACACTCAAATAGTGAGGTTTAATGATTTATTTAATCAATTGGTGTAAATATGTCTGGATAATGTGTATTGTTCTAACTATATATATATATCGTTTAAAGTCTATATGACCCAAGATAACGAAAGAACTAAAAAATAATAATAATAGAATTAAACATTTTTATTCCATTAAAATGAATACATTTTTTTATATATGTTAGGAGAGACGTAAACTCTTAATTCTGAATCGAATATTGTTATTTTAATAATTCCTAAATAAAAATCATATTTTGATTTTATCTCAAGATTCAATTGCTTATTATAATTGAAAATATACTTATTCTATATGTACTAATCAGAAAAAGTTTTGCAATTTAATAATAATGAAAAATCAATACGATTCCTTTTATGGTTACTTGAATATCAACGAAAATGATAATAAAATCATGAAAATCTTGTTGAATAGATTAGATAAGGGAAAAGAGAAAATACGGAATTAGAATTGGAAATGACGTTCACAAGATTCATGTGATTTGTCATTGAAATTTCACAGCACAAACACACATACATATATAAATATTATATATCTAATATTGCACTCCGGATTCTATTTTGATCGTTTCTCATCGTCTCCTAATCAAGATCTCTTGCCTCATCGATTCAAGCAAGATAATTCAGAGCGCACGTGTTTTATCTTGTATCTGCGTCATAACATTTCCTGTTTGGACGTGTGCTCTACTCTCCTCTTCCCGCGATTTATTTACATACATACATACATAAACTGGTGGGATATCCCTAGTTAATTTAATGATATTTCTATCTTAGCCTGGGTATTTAATTATTAAACTTCTCAAAGCAAACATTTTCTATCTCTCTTTATTTATCACAAATAAAATTATAATTTTGCAATCAAGGTTTTGAAAAGGACTTTGATTGTATAAGATAATTTAATTCAATAAAACTAGATTTTATGATAAAAAAATAATTGTGAATAAGTGGACTTTCCAGTCTGAGAGAAATCAGTTCAAACTGAGATTTGAGCAAAAAATTATTAAATTCTACGGTCCCTTTTGGGAGAGCTAGCAGTAACCCATCTCAGTAATATATGATCAAGTTATTCTCCGAACTTAGTCCTGAACGCATATGCCTGAAATAAGTACCAACAATACGAGATAAAGATAAAGGCCATAAAATAAATTAAATTTGACTTGAATTTTTACTAAGTAAATACACCCTTGTATTTAATTAAAAAAAAAAAATTAATATAAATTTGTTGTTTATTTCACTCTATTTAATGAAACTTCAGGATGTGGAATGGGGGGGGGGGGGGGAAGAAGAAGGGAATGAAAGACAGCCAACCACGGACGGCGCGCCCTGAGCAAAGCAGACCATTTTGAATTTTTCAAAACCACTACGGCTTGTCACTCACGCTCTAAACAGTGTCCATCAGTGAAGGACAACTCTGGCAACGCTGTAATCGTCCGTCCTGCCGCTCTAGCGAGGGTGAAGTTTCATTAAATAAAGAATAATCAATATGTCTTGTGAGGGGCACACTTTTTTGAGGCTCAGGATCTTTCCGGGGTAACTAAAAACCTTGCAGCAAAGTCTTGAGCAAATCAGGTAGGCTAGAGAACACAGCGATATTTAAGGTTTTACCCTAATGGGTAAAACAAAAAACATTGATTGAATCAAATATCGGGCTTAACCTAATTGCAATTGCTAATATATTATTATATTATTTGAATATTAATAACTTTTTTATATTTTCCTGTGATTATTTACATGAATTTGTAATTGATTTATTTTTCATGAGAAATTTCAGGCTATTTACATTACATATGGTTACTATTTTTAATACTAATATGTCGAAAATAATTATATCTCGACAATCGAACAATAGATTTCTAGTTTTCCCACCTTGAACTTTTTACATTAAATATTTCTCGGGCTGACATTGCGATGGAGTCGACCGTCCAAATTAAATACCACTGAATAATGGATTGTTGGATCGATTGTGTCGAGAGAATCGAATGCCGACTGTTTGTAATTCGATCATCAAACCCAGAAAACAGGTTGAACTTGAAGAGCCTTTGGAAATGCTAAGGCAATTTATCAGTGGAAAACTCTTAAAAACACTCTAAATAATTATTTCCAAAATAAAATAAAATAAAAATTTGTAAAACCGTATTAAAAAATATATAGGGTATATAAATAAAAAAACAGGTAAAATAAATAAAAAAATTTTTAGATTCATTCTTTTTAAAGAGAAGTCTTGAGATAAATTACTATCAGGATCGGACCTGGACAGTCGTCGTATGAAGCGCCCTCTCCCCCTTCTCCAAGTTCTTCCCTCTAAATATGTTTTTTTATAGAAAACTTTTTCTTTATAACCCTTTGACAATCACGCCAGCCCAGCTTAGTCCAGCACTATTGATGGTATAAATGAGAAACATTATGTATAAGACTACAAGTTGGACAAATGATCAGTCAGGAATATAATAGTCAAAGTTTAGGATTCATGGCTTTATTTTTTTTTAACTTTTCGACTGCGTTGGTTATTATACTTTAAAAATACTTGTATTAATATTAAATTATACAAGCTTCAATAACTACTTACTTTCCTTCAAAAACCTTGCCCCAAGTTTAGAGGAATTTAAATTATTCTTTAATTTGCATATTTCACAAATTCCGAATGCCGACGTTTTAGTTAAACGAATTCAAATTATTAATCAGAAAAAGATTTGACTTAATTTTTCTTTTTAAAAATAATCGAAAAATATAGACAATTTGGGTCTAAAATTGAGCATTTAAGGAGTTGAGGAGGTCGCGACCATGAGGACCCCGAGACATACCGATAAGACAAAATTTTTAAGACTACTCGGGGAGGAGATTGGAGGGGCGAACACAAGTTTGTGCCAGATCAGAAAATTTTTTAGTCTTTAATTGGTTAGGCGAGGAGAGTGAACGTAAATTATGTGCCTTAATTAATTTTATTTAAATAAATACATAATTAATAGAGACAACAGCGATGCCTTTTATGAATTTTATTTATATGTATATTTTTTTATTTCCATATTAGAAAGAGAGAAAATATAAAAAGATAAAAAATTTTCCATAAAATTGTCTTCGAGGAAGAAATAAAGACCAAAAACAAAAAAAAAAAAGCATTTTAATCAAACAGAGCCCTCTGAATTTTTATCTAGTCTTTTGGACATTTGGGCAAGTACATGATATCTTTTATTCAGTCATAGTCTTGTTTAGACAAAATGGTTTAAATAAATTGTAATCACACGATTACGATATCGATTGGTTTTTAAGATATCAATATTGAGAAGTTCAACACCTTTAACTTTTAAGCCCCTGGACAGGGGCTTCCTTTTAATTACAATTAGGAGTTTACAATATAGTGAAAGAGAATTATTCTAGAAAAATATCTCACTAATTGAAATGTTAAAAAAATAAAATTGCTTACAGTTATAAGGTTAGTTTTCATTTCATTTCCATCAATCAATCCCCTCTTCAATGCGTACTTTCATTTGTTTTAAAGAATCACTAAATATAATTCTTAAGTATGGATTAAATACACAAAACATAATATAATATTATATAAAAGAGATAAAAAGCACATTGTCAAGAGCTTGGATAACTTGCCCTGTCGACATCGTCTTCACTCGAACAATCAGCTCAGCTCATCAACAAAGAGAAGGCGGCCATTTTGAAAATTCAAATATTTAATTTTCTTGAATTAAAAAGATATATTAAGTGATATATATATATTACTATTATTGATTACCATATTGTATTGATATAAAAATTAAAATAATTAATTATTTAAATTTCATTATTTATTATGTTATATGAAATTAGAGGTTTCAGATGATAAATCAATCCCTATTTTTATAGATAGAGCTGCCATCTTTTGACTATTTTCAAAATCTTTCTATAAACAAAGCTTGGGACCAAGCATTTTAAAAATTTAAATATTTATTTAGCCTTTTTGCAAATTTGAGTCCAATTATATATTTACAATGAGCTTCGGCATAAGCCACGAAGGAAAGATGGTAGAATCGATCCCTAAAAACTTGAAAAAAATATATTTGGGCGCTTAGTTTTAGACAATTATCACAAATTTGTTTGTTTTATGTTTTTTCATCAGAAATTATATCTAATTGCCGTCTGCCTTTGAATCGAACATACAGTCGCCCTGCTAACGCCCGGCTGACCTATCCATGACCGCCATCGAAATAAAAAAATCCAATATAATCTGGACATTTAGTTCAAGAGTAATTGGACAAAAATAGGACAAAGAAAAGAAATATTTAGAACTTGTAAAATAAACAATAATTATATTTTATACATACACTATAATAATGGTGCTTTCAGAAAAAAAAAAAAAATTAATCTAAAATATTTTATTTGAAATCCAGAGAAATTAGAAGTTGGCAAGTCTGAAATCCTCATTAAGAAGTAATCTCCCTTTTATTAAGACTATTATGTTAAGAAGTATTGCCTATTTTAACAAGACCTCTACATTAAGAAACTTTTAATGAAAAGTTAATAAATAATTCTTTTGAAAAATGCAAATAGAGGCATATATGGTCACATTAGCTAGAAATTAAGTTTAATTTAATAGCTTCTGAAATAACAAATAAATTAATGTATTGTGAAGATGACGTTCACTGTGATCGAAACGTCGACTTAGAGCAACAAATAAAGAAATAAAATTTATCTGTCAAAACTTTTTATTTTCTCACTTTTATGAGAAGAGGAGGTTGAGAAATAATTTCGCACCAGGCGCTGCAGCTCTGGTGATAACGTCTTCTTCATCTTCATCTTCTTCTTCTTCTTCTTGATCCGTTTGCTAAATTCGCGTCATATTGAACGCTAAATATATTCGCCGGCGAACTAATAATAGAGTGCGTGCGCTCTGTGTTGGTTACATCATGGCCTCTCATTGAACCAAATTGGGTTGCCCCCTCCCCTTTTTTTCTCTCCCAAAGGGTGATTCAGAAAAACCAAACGACGACGAATGAACGAACGAAAACGACGGCCATGGTCACCGGGTGACCCCCAACTTGTGTCAAGGGCGACCAACAAAGAAGAGGAATGCCACCCGGTTCGTTGTTCATTCACTTATTTTTTTGCATTCACCTCTTTCATAATCGGTTTGTACAAACAATTTGTTTATTCACTTTCTCGGTCACGTTTGTATACAATGGACACTCTCCCACTCTTTACACTCCCGAGAGTCGTTTTATATAAATAACAAAATAGAAAATTAGTTTATTCCTAATTTTAATCTAAATGTATGAATCAATTAAAATTTAATCATAAATTAAATTTTGTCTTTTATTATATGTTTATGAGTCAGGGATGTGGTAATTCGAAATTTATAGTGGAATAGGGACTAACAAAGTGCTAATATGCTAATTTTAAGTTTATATTAAAAAAATAGCTATATTAAGCTTTATTTTCAAACCAAAAAATTGCTAAAACTCTTTTTTTCTCCCCTCTTCTAGGATTGGGAGGTTCAGGCAACATTCTAATGAAAGAAAAGTGAAAAAATAGGTGAAAAAATCACGTTTACCATAAATTCCAAAAAAAAAATAATAATAATTGGATTGTTGAAGTTTTTATTGAGGTTATTTAATGCCATACTGGACGATCCCCTCTATTTCAGTAGCACATAAAATATTAATAGAAAGGGGAGAAGAGTACAAGAATCGCGACCACGAGTTACCTTAGCTAAGGTTGGCATTTCGTCGGACCTCCACGCCAATCCTGCCAGCTTCAGGTCAACCGAATTATTGGTAAATAAATGATGAAAGGTCCATATATAGCTAGTTTTTTTATTTCTCTCATTCTCTTATCAACTTACATCCACCATCAATTTTTATTAAGATATTCATGTCTGCAACTTTAATATAATATTTCATAAAAAAAATTATGGAGTTATGATAGATAGGCTAAACTCGATAAAAAAAATAATTTTCGAATGATGGTAGCTTATTTGTAAATAAAAAATTTTCTTATTTCTTAAACCAAGACAATCTTCATTCATTCATTCATCTTCTTCATTTTAGATTATTAATAATTTTTATAGTCTTATACATTTGAATCAGATATAATATTTAAAAGACTTGGTATAGTCATATTTCAAAATTTAACAATTATATTGTGAGTATATTTTATGCTGATGGATCAGGTGGCCCATTGCCCTCGAGAATCGAACCCGGGATTTCTAAGCCATCGGCGTTCATCAGCCTTGTTTTTCAGGGCAATCTGAGATCCAGTGCTGCTTGGCCTCGCTTATCTTGGTGGCTGTTCTTCTCTCTAGTCAGAATTATGTAGCTAATTCGTTTCATTAATTTCTTTAATATTCTCCCCCTTCCACATCTTGAAAATGACATTTCTATTAAATTGTTTCACAATTTGATTGAGTAAAATTTCACATTCAAGTGAAAATAAATTGGTTATTCGCTCATCCAACCCGATCGTTGCCAAAAATAGGGGTGTAGAGGGGGTTTTGCGTCATTCACCCTCCGCCCTCCCTCCCTCAGCTACTCCGTCTTCTTTTCTTTCCTTTTTTTTCTTTCCTACTCCTTAAAGCTGCCTTTTCTCTTCTCTAAAACTTGACACCTTAATGATAGATTTCATTATTATTCAACTTTAAGGGGAAAAATGGAAAAATGAATTATTTATTACTGATTTAGGATGATTCTTCTTTAAAATTCTTATAATATCGTGATGGATTTATAATATATTATCGGAACCAAAATAAATAGGGCCTAGAGTGATGCACAGCTCCATCAGGGTTGCGTATGCCGGGTAAGCACAAACCAGGAAAAGTAAAAATAATTTCCAAAAGGAAAAAATGGGGTTTAAAGAGGAAAAGATGTATTAATATATGCAAACAAAAGAGAATGAAGTCAATGGACATTTGAGAAAAAAATAAATAAAATTTAGGATCCAGTAGTGATAACTTTTATATAATATTTGGCCTTGGGAATGGGGGAAATTGAAATTATGTAATCAGCGATATAGCTTACACTTTTGTAAGGACATTAGACAAGAAGAGAAATTTAATGAAGAAGTTCAATTTCCTTAGGATTTATTCAATGACCATTAATAATTTGATTTGATTAATCCAATCAAATTTCATTCATTAGTAGAAGTGAAGAGAAAATTTTCTTTTTTTATTTATTAAATTTAAATTTCTAAAGAAGTAATCGATTAAATTATTTTAAATTAAATACTGTCGCTGCAAATTCCTTACAAATTCCTCCTTATTCAAACTTTAGAGGAAAAAAAAAAAAAAAAAAAAAAAAAAATAGCGTAAATAAGACTAAATAAAAATACAAATGTGAACAATCCGATATCTTAATATTTGCAAATTTTTCGGACAACTTACAATTATATTCTATTTAATAAAACCTCACTATTGAAAATGTAGAAGCGCAGAGGACCAGAATCTGCCGCCGACGTCTTGAGCAAAGCAGTTGCTTTGGTAACCAAAGGTCAGTGGTTCGCTTCCCGACCGGAGCGACAAAAATTTATTTATATTAAATTGGTTGCCAATTAATGAAATTAATTTAGGTTAGGTGTTAAACCATGAAAAATAAAAAAATAAGTGCACGTAGCGCAGCGATGATAGAATATGTTTTGTAAATTTAATTTTATTATCATTTCCTGCTATAAATTAATGAATTTAGATAAAAGGCATACAAAATACTTTGAACATTAAAAGATTTTTTTAAACTTTGAGTAGGCCATTGAGACTCCGTCCTAATTAATTTCATTAATTGGCAACCAATATAATATAAATAAATTTTTGTCGCTCCGATCGGGAAGCGAGCCACTGATCTTTGGAACATGAGGCGAGACCTCTACCTCTGCTCCAAGTGCCAGGTCTCATTAAAACAGATGAGAGGAAAAATGAATTGCCAAGTAATTGAATGTCAGATCTACAGAACAGATTAGCTTTGATGAGAGGTATTCAACATACCTCAATGAGTGAAACTCCTTTAAAATAGCCCCAATGCTTCCTATAGTGCCTGGGAATTCATTCAGATGGACTTCTAGGCAAGAGTCCAATTCAAATCCAAAGATTTAATTCATTAAATATTTTCTATATTTAGAAGAAAAAAAAACATAGCATGACCTTGACTCGAACGCCGGTAACGATTTACATACTCGGATTATTTTTTATTTAGAAACTAATTTAATAATAATAATTTCCAAATAAATGATCATTTTTCTATAAATGTTTTTTTCATGGATTCATTTTTATTGTCCTATTTCTTAAGGTTAGAGAAATTTTTAACAAAAGTAATTTCTAATGATATAACAAGGCTAAGCAATTAAGTCAAGGATATTTTACACACAAAAGAATTATTTTTTTTTCTTTCTGCGAGTTCCCTTTTCATTATAACACATGGATAAAAACTATATTTAATTTAATTGGCCGATTTGTCTGTGAAGGGACAATAAAAAGATCCCATCGCCTTGAAGAAGAGGAGACAAATACGTCAGTGAAGAATAACGCATTGCTTTCTAGGCGTTTTTTTTCCTTTTTGGTTATGATTTTTATCTCTAGTCGAAATATAATATATATTTCTTAAGTTTTGACATTTGTCCTTTTGGTATATGTATTAGAATTAAAATATTGCTTCGAGATGGAACGCATAATTTGGTTCGTTTGGTCCTGGCAGGCACCTAAAATGACCAACTCACAAATAGTTTCTTTGATTGATTGCTCCAGAACTTCTCTGTGCAGTTATTAACATTTTTGGTTCTCTGTAACCAAACACGAGCGAATTTAGGTACTTAAGAAATTGTATCTTTCTCAATCATATACTCATACGTTGAGATCATAGGCTAGCTAGATATCTTGTTAGCGGTAGGATGAAAATTCGAGACTAGTAGAAGTAGAGGTCTCGCTTCATGTTCCAAGGGTCAATGGACCATTGACGTTTACGGTTCTAAGTGATAAAATTTATTTAAATTATAATGACTTAAAAAATATATTCGAGTCTGCAAACTTAAATTTACAATAATTGTGACGTTCTTTTATTTCCTCACAAATTAACCATTTCATGTGGACAAAATTATTTTGTTTTTCAAGTTTAGGGGTGAGGGGAGAGCGTTTCCTAAATCCATGAAAGTAACTTTCATCGAATTATATCCCAGGGAGAGCGACCAATTAAGTTTGGCTTTGAACCTGAGAGACCTTGAACTTAGGATTATAAGTTCATTGCTGAAATCGCTCTGGATTTGTATACTCACAATAAAAAATTATCTTTGTATGCCTTTACTATTTACGCTAAGATCTTATGAATAGAGAACAAAGTTGACAATTTTAAGAAATATAGGTAAGAGAAAGAGGAGGGAAAAAACTTAAAAGAGAATATTCTCAAATTTATAAATTTTCTTTATGTTATTCCAGGATCATTTTCTACCCTTTTCGAAGGGATTCTTGAATTATTTTTATAGTATTTAAAATATAATATATTGTAATTTTTTTTTAATTACATAAAAATGATGAAATACAAATTTTTTAAAGGCAACTTTAGCAATGAAAGAAAAAATTTTTCAGTGATCAAGATAAAAAAAAATAATTTAAAACAAGATTACTTGTTTTTATTTTTTTTTAAGTCTTTGTCGGCATCTGAGGCCATTTAGACTCCTTCCTTATTTATTTAAATTAATTGGTGGCCAATATAATTTAAATAAAACCTCTGCACCAAGGGACAGGGCACAAGATTACTTCAATGATTATGCTTTAAATGATAAGATCAGATAAATTTGTAATATATTAAGAATTATTTTTTCGAAAATAGATATATTTGTGTAGAAAACATGTGCAAGAACTCTTTCTTTCTTATTAGAGATTTCTCTGTAGATCTACACACCCTTGTATGTGAAATCTCAGATACCGGACACCTCCAGATAATGGTCGGTTTCTTTGGACCATATACCTTTGCACTGAGTTTAATTTAATTCAGCGGTCGCCAACCTTTTTAGTTCACGGACGATCAACTCAAAATTTGAAATCTCGCTGACCACTAAACCCCCTACACATACATTATATAGAATAAGATATAAAATATTTTTAATGTATATCTTTGATTTATATTATTAATATTTCCCTCGCCCCTATATGTACATATATATTAAAATTTTACATTGACAAGCTTATTGAAAAAACGGTCCAAAACGCACCGCCAAAATTTTCACAAGGATTCACGGGTTGGCGATCGCTGATTTGATCTCCCAATTCTGGACATATTTTGAATATCGAGAGTGTCCAGTTTATAGAGATTTCATTGAATACGTATATTAATTTCTTTTTATTTACGACTGAGGCTAGCATATCTATTTACATCTAAAAAACGCTTTAATCTTTATGTATTTCTTCTATTCAGAAAAAACTGCCTCAGGAAACTTTATTGGAATTTTACTGGTTTTCTTCGGGAAAAATTATTTTATTTGATGAATTAATTTAACCCTTTCAATCTATATTTAACAATTTTTTACCCCTTTAAAGGGCCCCGTTATCATATATTTTCCAACTTCCTTATTTGTTTATAGAATTAACCAACCAATTTACTCTTTCTTTCCACAAGCAACCAGTTGAGTTGGTATATAATAAAAGATATTTCGAGACTTTGAAAGTTTTCATACGTGCGTAAATGCGTGGTGTGTGCTTTGATCTGTTTTTTTATATTTGTGTATTTTTATTCGGCACTCGAAGAGAGAAAGAGAGTGAGGAGAAAAGGAGTCAGCGGTTAAGAATGTGCGGATGTTTCACGTTCACCTTGATATTCGTCTGGGTTAAATAAATTCCAACTTTGATTGAATATTTTTGAAATAGTACTAGTGAGATGGACGTCATGTCAGTCAAGTAAGTCGAAACCTTTATGATTTATTCAAACCAATCTGATGTGAATTCGACGAATTCCATTTCTGGACTGACAGATCATGAAACCTTGAGATAATTAGGTTAAATTTTGTATTGACTTTTTTTTTTTTTTTAAGAATCAAAACTTTATTTTTGTTTAACTCTATTATGGTAGATAAGGGAGAGTAGCAAGGAGCTATCTGACAATATTACATCTTGATTTATTTTTCAAATTGTTTATTCAATTTCATCAATAGATATTGATGATCTACATGTTGAAAACATTAGTGTCAAAAGGGCCGAAGAGTCTGTGAAAGAACACTATACCCTTGTGAGTTCAAATTAGAGCGAATTAGTTAAATTGAATAAATAAATCAAGGTGTATTATTGAAGGAAAAAAAAAACCTTTTAATAAGAAAACAAAGGCAATGACCTTCGAAAAATTCAGTGTATTGATGATGTGATGTATTAAAGGTATGAAGTAAAATGTGGAGATTTTTATTTATTTGGGAATATTTTATTTACTTTCATCTTTAATTATTTTTTATTTTGCCCCTATCTAAATATCGATTTCTGTCCTGAGAGATAAAATTTATTTAATTTCTCTTTTATTTTCTATGCCAACCTCGAAAAGACAAAGAATAAAGGTGAACTATACAAAGGCTCACTTGTTCACTTGCTTTCTCAAAGGATGGAATAATTATTATGGCTTTGTAATGATCATTTATTATTTTAACTGAAATTCTGAAAATTTTTAATGGAATTCCTGAAAATTCAGAAAATATCAATTTCGCGAACTTACGATATTTATCTTAAGCTCGTAAATTGAAAAAATGAGGCAGTTGCGGGAGTTGAATTTTTATCATATTATATTGATATGATGGCTAAGATTGGAATGATATTTATCAGTGTAACTTTTACAAAGAATACTAATGAATGTTTTTCTTTTCTTGCATTATTGTTCCATAAATCGAGGTCCGCAGAAGAAATTCTGATGCAACAAAGAGAAACAGCAAGCCAGCCCGTTGGGTAGCCTAACACTGATGGACTCACTCTTCAAAAACAAAATCTTAGCTCAGGAAACTCTTAGCCGCCCTCCATGTCCTTATTAAATGCAAGAATGCTATTATGTCTGATATTTAAATGAGTTACTAGGCGGTGTCAATTGACAAATCTTTTAATAGTGGGGTATTTTAACAAGTTAACATCCCATTTCATTTTATCTTTTATTTTTTGGATGAAATTCGGTTTAATCCCCATAATATAAAAAAGCTCAATTAGATTTTCTCATCAGCGGGATCAAGCAATATTCTCACTAAAGATAAAGGGTTAAATTAAAGTGACTCAATTTGATTATGAACGGATGCGTTTGAGATAGGAAATAAAAATACTTCCGGTTATTCCTAGAAAGTTTGTTCGAAATCAACGCAGACAATAATTCGAGGGCATTTCAGGTCACGCGCTTGGAGAGGAATTCTCAGAGGAATAATCATAAAGAAAATAAATTGAATTTGTTCTGTTGCTAAATGGTGAAATATCCAATTTATGGCCTTTGATAATCATAAATAAATGCTAATAAACAACTTAAAAATAACCTTTTGATAAAAGTTTATGATAAATATATAAATTTGGCGTGGCGGGCGCACATTACACAATTTTCTCTTCCTAAAGATAAAGAAAATTGTGTGATATGCTGACACATCAGATTTCTTGCGTCAGGACCCCTATGTAGCCAGTTCAAAATTTTATATTACCTATAATTTTTAGAGATTTTTCGTTTGTATATATTAATCAATTATCAGCAGAATAAACATTTTTTAGTCTTCTCTGGCCATATGACCAGTATATTGTTTGGAAGCCAGGGGCCCTCCTCATTAGAACAAACGAGTTTGAATAAAAAGAACTTTAAGATTCGCAAACTAACAAATTTAGCACTTTATTAAATCCTATTTGTCTTTATTTGAAAATTGGTTTTGTATCCAGGTATGAAAAGGGTGGGCGCGGGTTCTTAATACAATGGAGATCAAATATTTCAACTAGAGAGAGAAGAGTAAAATCCTTTGAATTAAATTGTTCATGAAACCGTTCCTTAACCTTATTCTTATTGCTTTTATCAAAAATAAAAATAAAATGTCAGCTAAGCCGTTGGAGTATTGACGTCACTGCATATTAAATACCGAACGATTATCAATAATTTTCTTTCTAAGTGATAAGGAATGTTGATAAATTTGATTTAAGAAAAAAAAAAAAGAGATTATTAAATAGATGATAATCATCTTTTATTTATTTATTTTTTAATTTACTATAAAATTAATATCTTGGAGTATTTGATAACTGAGTCTGTATTTAATTAATCAATGACTTAAATTGAATGCCTCTTTTAGATAAAAAAAAAAAAAAAAAAGAGAAAGTAATAAGATGACATAATTTATTTACTAAGTTCTTCTGGATCCCCATTCTCCTTATCTTTATATACGCAAGCAAAATCGATTGTTTCTACTAGTATTATACAAATTACGATTTCCTAGAACACATATTTTTATTTAAAAAAAAGTAGTTAAAATGATGTGTTATACTGACAAGGCTCGTTCGTTGAAAATAAGCGCCTTTAATTTTATACTTAATTATATTGGCTATGTGAGCATTCGACCGTCCTTCATATATCACTAGATACCTTTTCAAATAATAAATATAATGTCAATAATTTTTTTAATAAAGAATTGATTACTTTAATATATCGTATTCAAAAATATTTCAATGTTCTATTTATAAAAAAATCATCATAAAATTTGGAACGAAATTTTTATGTTCTATGAAAAAAGAACCCTAAGGTGGTTCGGAAGTGAACTAATTCAAAAGATCGAATTTTTTACAAAAAAAACAAAGAACTCGTAAAAGATGTAATGTTGCAAAATTTTGAAATTGTTTAACCAAAGGGAATTTTTATGTAAAAATAGGTAAATTCAATATTGTTGGAAAAAAATTTGTTTCTTTATTTGACCTTGAATTCGACCGCTTGGTATCATATTGTTAGAAGGAATATTTTTTAAAATTAAAAAAATTCCTAAAAAGCTTTGGTTAAAAATCAAAAAGAAGAAAATTCTTATCAGGCTACAAGAATAAAATAATAAATAAACAAGATTGATTCAACTTTTAAGAAAAGTCTCGTTAAACTTATTCTCTAAAAAGATTGAAAGTCAAGGAATAAAATAAAAAAATAAATACTTAATTATTATCTGTTAATCTGAGAAATAGACAAGACTCGTTCACTGAAAGGAGTCAGTTTATGAAATTTTGCCTTTGAAAACGATCTAGACCCATTCATACTAAGCATTGCGTGCGTGAGTCCTTGTCTAGTAATTAGGTTCAAATTTTATCAGCGAGTATTTAAGAACAAAAGTAAACAAAAGATTAAATACATTTTATTATTATTTTTTTTTTATTTTAAAAATACATTTAATTATTTTAAATTTTAAAGAAATGTTCAAAAAACTTGATTACTTGACTATGAATTTTTATCAAAATAAATAAAAGATGATAATTTTTTTATTCCCAAAACTTTTTTTAATAAATATTATTCTTAAAGACGTAGATAATAGAGTAGATATATTTTTAAAAAAAATATAGGTTAGAAATTATCGTTACTTTAAAAAGTAAAAAAACTCAAAAACATAAGCATTCTTAAATCCTAAAATAATATACGTATAATTTCAGTGAAATAAAGTTTTTCCACGATTTTATTATAACAAAATCATTATTCTTTCTTTTTGATAAGGAAAATAAATAAATAAATAAAAAAATATGCCAAGCCGTTAGGGCTTTGACGTCACTGCATTTTAAGTAGCGCTTGTCAACTCTATTTTATTTCTTTACATGTGATAAGAGCCGAGTAATATATTTTAGTTTGAAAAAAATTTAATAGGGTATATTAATATGATGTATCGAGAACATAATTGACCCACTCAATATTTTACAGGTTTATTCAATTTCTAATAAAAAAAAAAAAGGTAAGAGAAAGTAAAAAGGAATTTATTAACAATTTAAGCGACCCATTCATTTTCCAACTAGTCGTAAGGTTTGAGTGAACCCATACATACTCTATGAAGATACCAAGGTCATGGTGGCTACGATCGTTTGAAAGTGAATGGACATTTATAGAAATCGGAGCAACTTTTATTTAAAAAATATTTTTCTAAATTTAATTTAATACTTAATTAAAAAAAAAAAAAAAAAACAATTGAAAATTGCATTAAAGACGGATTGGTCAAAATTTGATGTAATTATGGTAATAGGTAATTTTCTCTCATAGACTCGTCATCTAACAAAAATTCTTTTATCGATTATGATGCTTGATTAATAAAAAAATATTTTTTTTTATTATAACATCTAAAAATTAGAAGATTCTAGAAAACTAATAATTGTGAGAAAAATGTAGATTTGCAACGGTAATTTTATAAATTTTTGTCTCAGCAAAATATCAATTTATAATTTTTTTTAAATACAAATTGCACATAAAAACAAAAACTATTTTACTTTAACACCTTTTTTCTGTCTCGTTGTCTGAAAGATTTGATGGAATTTTCATCATGGTAAATTAGATTTGTTGGAAATGGGAGGCACAAAAAATAGTGAAATTAAGGTCACTAATATACCAACACAAATACCACGAGCCACACCACCACCAACAAAAC
>JAAAKE020105187.1:2325-17652 GCA_010014785.2 Anisolabis maritima
TGAAAAAGACAACAAATCTCATATCCTATATAAAAAATTTTTTCAACCAGCCTGTATCGATGGTATTTCTAAATGATGCTAAATAAATATTTTTGTAATATATATTATCATGTAGACATTGTCAAATATTAATTGCATGTTTGTTTTAAAAAATTAACAATTTTTATATGCGTGTGCCAAAATAAATTAGAAGTATGAGTGTTTGAGAATAAAGACAGAGGTTTCAAAATTAGAAAATATATCAAGTTTTAACGAAGGAAAAAATTAAAATAAAAAAAAAAAGGCCGGATAAAATATGAGAAAGGAGGGAGAGACAAAAAATATTTTAGGATGATGGTATAAGTTTTGAGATTGTATAAATCAAATTATATCTAATATTTGTATATTAATGTAGTCAGGAGAAATTAAATATAAAATTATTTAATTTTTATTTCCCGATGTTTCGAGCATCAATTGTGCCCTTACTCGGAATAATTTTTTTTTACCTCTTTTCGATTTGTGACGATATTACTTCGTCCATATTTATATAAATAATTTGGTAGCCAATATAATTTGAATAAATTTCTTCGCTCAGGTAAGGTGAACTATTGTAGGGAGACCTCTATCTCCGCTACACGGAACAGAGGCCCTAGTGGTTAAATTTTAATAATTCAGATGTTTATTAATTTATTTTTTATAAAAAAAATTATATTGCAAGAATATAATCAATGTTTGAAGCAATTGCTAAGGAGTTCCCATATATAATATTTATTTAAGAGGAATAATTCGATGAAATGAAATTGATTTCTAAACCGCAGACCATTGGTTGAAAGAAGCTAAACGAAAAAATATATTTAAAAAAATCTATTATTATTATTATTTATTTATTGCAAATTTGCAATTCAAATGTAGTTTTTGATCGAAAAGATTCGACATGCAGCTAGTTATAAATGGATCAGGAGGAGGTTCCTCAACTAAAATAAACATTCCTCCTCTGTGTTAGGCAAAAAGCATCGATCCCCAGCCCCCGGTAATGAACCCACAACCCCCGGATTGGTTCCAGGACACAACATCTATTTACTCATCCAAGAACATCCCTCTTACTTCTCTCTGTTCATTCTATTTACCATATAAACAAAAAACAAGTTCCGAATGTTTCCGAATTTATTCTGCAACTTTTTTTTTTCTTCTTCTTTTCCTTTCTCTCTTGTTTTGAAATCAATACACATTGCTTTACTAACTTTAATTCAAATTAGTTCTTTTATTTTTTTGTCTTTCTTTTGTTCCATCTTCATAGGAATTTTTTATTTTTGAATTAAAGTCAATTTAAGTTAGTGTAAATCCTTTCTAATGGAAAGTCTTAATTACATTACGTCAGAAGACATGTAGGTCTCATTCTCTCAATTAAATATCGAAATTACAATATTCAATATTAATTCCGCCTTCACTTTGTGTACCTATAGAGCTTGTTTGATATCTGTCTGTTTGTATGAATGATTGACGATGAAATTTGATTACACTAGGAATGGAGGATAATCTCTATTTTAATGTAAAATATTTGAGTTTAATTAATGGGGATCAACCAGAATCACTGAGGGATATTGATTTTTAAGATTTTTTTGATTAAAAAATAGAAAATGTTTTGTTTTTTTTAATTTGTTATTCTAAAGGTCAACTTTTAAATATTAGTTGCGAATTGATATTTAAATATTAACATGTTTACAATAATATTAGCTAATGATAATTGCTTCAAGAGCCTCTTTATCTTCCGGATAGAGAGCACAAGTATTGAGATCGTGAAAGTTTTCGATTATTTCACCCTGCACTCGAAAGCAAAATGATTCCGCAAAGATGTACATCTATTCTGCTTTTTGCTTCTACAATACATCCCACAATTATGAACCCTTTTGTTCCTTTAGAAACTTAATATCTCTATTGATTTTATTCCCTTTTGCTTGTGATTAATTTTTGGGTTCAAACCGACTTGAAATCGTATTTTAATATATTTTCGAATTCCTCGCTCGCGCTAGGCGTTAAATTACGGTTGAGCCACATCCCAATATTTTCAGCGTATGGAATTTAGCATTAAAAAATTTGGGTAGAAGTGCATTTCTTATTGAGTAGAAATTATAGAAAATTTTTAATTAATTTGATATTGAATAATTTTTAATCGGTCTGAATGGGAACTTATCTCACGTCTTTTGGATTTTAAAGATAACATTGTTTCCTTTATCCATTCCAAGGGTGGAGGGAGTTGATATATATGAATATGGTTTAGGAGTTGATTTTTAGATAACAGAAAGAAATTTTTTTCAAAATTTTATTATTACAGCTTTAGTTAGAGATATATTTACAGCTGAAAAAAATGAAATTTATCTTTCTTTTCATTTAGATAATTCAATACATCAGCGTCTGAATAAATACAAATAAAACGCTAAACTGAAATTTCATTGTATTAGGGCTGAGAATGGTTTTATTAAAAACCGAAAAGTCAGATATAAAAAATTCTTTTTGTTTACTGAAATTCCGATTAAGAACAAAATGGAGAAAATTTTTTTAGAATTTAAAAAAATAATTTTCTAACTATTTATTTTATTCAATTATTAAAGACTTCTGAATTAAACACGCACTTCTAAGAAAGTTTTCTACGCTAGTTTTTCTAACTTATCGAGTCTACTATAAATAAATAAAATTAACTTATATTGCTAAAAATGCTCTTTAATGTAGAGTACCTTCAGTTTTTAACGAATATCTTGGGGTAGATTTTAATCAAATCATAGAGCCTAGCTGTTTGCTGTTTTCCTAATCTCTTGGTCAATATTAATTTGTTTAAGGAAATTAACCTCCGATTTGAAACATGTTCTTTTTTGTTCCCTTAGTGAAAATCGTAAACGTTTTTGAAACGCGCACTCCGTGCTTCTAATTGGAAAGGTCCTTGCTAGCAAATTGTTTTTCCCTTGTTCCTTCTCGAGGATGTTTATGTTATTTGTCCCATTAGTATGCTCGACGAATCGTCTGAAATGTTCCAACCTATGCAAACCTCATTTAACTTATTTGATGTCGGCCTAATGTCGGGTTTTGCACTCTCCTCGATTAGTGTTGCTGCTCTAGCTTCATATAGATGCAAAATGTTTTATTTAGTTAGAGTAAATCAAACAAATCCAATTCGAAAATCTACAATCTCAAAAATTATTCATTAGAAAATCAATATTCAAGCTGATGGTAAAATTATGCCCCCAGTAATCTCTCTCCAAATCGTGACATATTGGCGAATGGAAAGGGGAATAATCCGATCGATCCACCTGGAAGCGGAAACAGGATTTTCTCAATTATTTCAGTCAAATATTTTTCCAATTGAATATTTTTAAAATGTGGGATTTTTTTTAAACCTGAGCTTAAGCAAACTAATAGAAAATTTCAAACGAGAATTTGTTTCTAATTTTCTTTTCGTTTTAATTCGACCTTTCAAAAATAGAAATGTTAGAATTGAGAGATAAAAAATGAAAAGTGAGAATAAAAAAAAAATATTCCGTCTTTAGAATTGAAAAAATAGAGACTTTAAATGAGAAAATAATTTGGTATAATAATATAAAACTAAAATATCTGACAAATACACATCACAACTTTCTCTTACCTAAGATAAAGAAATTTGAGCGATGTGCTGTCACACCAGATTTCTTGCCGCCCCCTAGGTAGCCGTTCTCAAAATTATCTCTTAAAAGAAGAGCGGCTACTCCCGCGACATACGATCTAAGTTGATCCCACTGTTCAACAATAGTAAGTGGGCCTAGATAATTTGTAAGTAAATGGTATATGAATTTTAATCAAAATTTAGAGGCAATTTTGAAAAAATCGAAAAAAAAGTACCCATTTTTTAGACTCAGAGGGCCTTAAACGTGTATTTTCGTTGAAATCTCGTCATAGATTTTTTTTGGTGATCGTAATAATTTCTCACTATAAAATTCATATATAGGTATGAGAAAGTAAACCTAACTAGTGAAAATGGACATAGAAATTGCAAATTTCTCGTTTCTCTCTCCTAACCAAATCTAAAATTGTGGTGCGCGATAAGTTTTCAAGCCCTTTTTATCGCTTCCTGTGTACCGATTCGCTTCAAATTTTAATAGTTTTTTTGTCACTCCTAGGGCTATAACTTTGTTAAGTTTCAACCCTTTCCGATGAGTGGTTCCAGAGATATAAGCCAAAATAAAAGCTACACACACTACACATATGTACATAAGATTTTTTGCCTTTTTGGGGTCCTTTTGACCTGAAACTTAACGAAAGGTTAAAAAATTGGGGGGGGGGGGGAAGGTTGAAATTTTTATGATCATAATACTTTCCTCTTACTATTATATATTATATTATAACAGACTGTTAAAGTAAAAGAATACACAAATAAATTGAAATTATGAAAAAAAGAGAAAAAAATTTCAAGAGGGTCCTCTAAATAATCTGGTGGGAACACTCGTTACGTTGATTTCTCTTGCGTAGGAGAAAATCAATTAAATAGTGTCAGAGTTGTATGATGTTTGGTTAGTCATACCATGTTTATTTTTCATTCAGTTTACTATTTCATTGTTTTAATAAATAACCATTTCTAAAAGAATTTGTTTAAGATTTTTTTTCTAATACTCAAAAAAAAAAATGTAATTACATTTCTTTTAGTATGTTTTTTAATAATTAAAATATAGTGAAAACATAATAAATTTTTTAATTGAAGATATTTTTTACTATGTTTTATCTTTTTTCAAATGAGTAAAAATTCAATTAACGCCCCAAGTTTAGGGTTTTTATTTTTTCTAATTATCCTGTATTTAATTTGACAACTAGCTTGGGGGCATGCAGCTCAAATAGTCATCTAAATTACAAAACAAAATGAGAATTATTTTTTAAACATTTTTTTTTCTAAAGAGCTTTATTGTCAATTTGATGTTTTTTTTCTTTCATTTCCATCTCCTTGAGAGAAAAATCTTTTTTTTGTTTAGTCCTTTCGTCTAAGAAGCTTTTTGAAATAAATTAAGCTCAGTTGTGCGGTAATGTTCTCAACCGGGTTATTTTATTTTGCCAGCAGAGACTGACCGCTTATCATTCATTCATTGTCCGGACGGGCATTAATAAAAGATCGGAACAAAATGAGGGGATGAGAACTACCAAGAAGGAAAGGAAAAGGTTGCGATTGGTAACGAAAAAAAAAATACATTTACACAATATGACGAGGAATAATCGATAACGTAAAAAGAATTCTTTGTAATTTAGAACGACTAAAATTTTGAAAATATGAGAAATTTTATGCATAATTTAAAATAGTGCGAATAAGAAAAAGAAGTATTTTTTTTAAGTTAAAAAATAAATATTTTTTTAGTTTTATATGTGAACTTGAACTTTATATTGTACGGTACTTTATATATAAATTGTACGTGAAGAATATCACAGAATGAATAATCAAAACGTTGTTTTTCATATAAATGAAGATTTTAAACGATATATCGAAACTTTATCATTTGAAATAGATGTTCGACTCGTATCATTTTGTCAAATAAAACCTAATAACTATGGAATCATAAGAATTTTAGAAATATAGGCAACACTCTAGTCATATACACCTTATGGGTTATCTTCTCATCCGCGAGGGACTTAGTAATTTTTTAATATAAATATATATATACAATGGATTGTAGAAATTAAATAAGAAGGGTTCTATAAGGTTCGAAACACAAATTAATTATTAATTGCTCCAGAGCTCCTCTAGAGAGGACCACGCATGTGTATTTGCAACAATTATATCTCTGGAGCAATTTCAATAATAAATGGTCACTAGGGTTGCCTAACTTCCATTAAGCAAAAATGAATTTATATAACTGGTATATATATATAAAACCTAATTAGTAACTCTATGCCTATAATATATATAAAAAAAAAAAAATTAATTAATACAGTATAATCTCGATTTATCCTTTTCAAAACCATCCTTTTCAGGGTTGGATCCTTCTTTTATTATTTTAATAATTACCAGCCCTTCATGGGGAGACCAGGATTGTCTTTTACCCTTAGGATTATGATTTAAAAAAAAAAAAAAATTTCCAATAATAGAAACAATAATCGAAATAGAGCTGTACCCATTCAATAGCACTCGGGGTGGTAAATAATATTTATAAAGCATTATTTGTATGTTTTAACTAATCCTAAAATGCCCAGAGATTATCAGAAATGCCAATCAATTTCCAAACAGGTCTACATCGTCTTCTGTTGTTTTGATTAGGAAATATATATGATTAGCAATCAATGTTTACTTAATGTTACAAACTGTGTCAAAGGTCAGGTCAATTTAATATATTTTATTTAATTTACTCATTTTAAATCTGAGAAATAAACTTCTCTTTTGCAGTATCTCCAAGTGAACGATGCAATTTGAGATTTGGTCTACGATGATATATTAATTCATGGTCAAAAGAGATACTGATATTTTCAGAACCGATGTTTTTATTTATTTATTTATTTAGTCATTTTCCTATTTGGGGTTTTGGACGTGAAACAATAAATACATTATAATTATATAAATCTCATTTTCTTTCTTTCTTCCCGACCAAAGAGGCGGGGTGCTCTCCAGGATTCTCTACAATTTTATTATTTGTCTATTGGGTTCATTTGTCGTTTCTGTCGTCCAGTCCTCTGGCTTCTTTAGATATTTTCCCTGCCCTTCTAACCAATTTTTGCAGTCCTCGTCTAATAGGTCGTTTTGTTTCTTCACAAGTCATTACATGTCCTAAATAGATTTAAACCAAAAATTTTTAACAAGATGCCTGGAATATCTAGAAATATCAAATAATCAAATAATTAAGAAAAAGAAATTTTAATTCATTTAAAGCATTAATTTTTTTCTCAACATTTCATCAAGTATACTTCTATAAATATTTGTTTATTTTTTTGTACTTACAAATGATGAAATAGCAGCAAATTTATTCACAAAAGAATTTGACTTACCTGAAACAAAAGAGGAAAAATAATTAAAGAATTATATCTAAAATCAAATTGACCACCTGACTATGACGTTCTAAAGTAGATCATGCATGCGCAGTTATCATTAACTGTGTCATCCTCTCTTAAGCAGTGAATCGAAAACCCCATTAGTGAGTTGGGCAAATAGATAATCTACCTCACAGCAATCAAAGAGGAAATAATTTCTGCATTTATTAAATAATTATATAATATAATTAAACTGAAAAAAGTGTATTTATTAATATAAGTAATAACTGTGAGGTTTTTTAATTTTCAAAATTTTTATTTCAGACATTTTAAAAACCAATTTATTTTAACTTTTATATTTAGCTCAGCTCTTGGAAAAAAGTTAGAGGTCTCGCTTCATGTTCTAAGAGTCAGTGGTTTGCTTCCAGTCCTAGCCGAAGAAATTTATTTAAACTCTATTCGCTATCAATTAATTTAAATAAATATCAACGGAATCTAAATGGTCTCAGATCCCGAAAAAGAGTTAATTTTTTTTATAGTTTTGCAGATCTATTCATAAAAGCCACTTTATGTCAGAAACTTTAATTAAAAATCGTAATATAATAAAATATATTTATACCAAGGGTCTAACTAACCATTAATTAATATACAAATTACACTTCATTAAAAAAATTTAATTTTTTCAAGTGCCTACATACATTCATTGAATAGCCACGCTGAGTCATTCTGGCCATCCCTCGACCGACATGTTTTATCAATTTCTTTCTGCCTAAATGGGTAGTGGAGGGGGGGGAATTAGACGGTCCCTTATAAGTATCACTAGGGAGAGTCTTTTATTGCGAAACGTATATCTTTATTAGTCCTAACACTCCCTATTTTTTGCTCACCCACATTTATATAAAGATATAAAAAAGCGTAAAAAATTGACCTCTAAGAAAAAATGATATATTTGTTTAGTTAATTTCACGGGAAATATTGAATTGAATAAAATAGAGCGAATTTTATATATAAAAAAATATTATTACTATTTATCATCCACCCCCTTTTTATTTTAACACTCTAATGTATGACATTTTTCGTTCTAGCAAATAAACATGTTCAAATCCATTGGAAAAAATTGTTTATTAAAATTTAAATAAAAAAAATATATATAGTCTATATAACGAATATTAAAAATGGAATTTCTCATTCAATGTAATTCTCAAATGAAATTTTTGATATGAATTTTTTTTCATCTCTGGATTTGATTAATTTGATCCCTAAGTTTTTTAAATTTTTTAAACTGAGTTGTTTTACTATTTTTTTTTTTTTTTTTTTTTAATATATGAAAAAAGTAGAGAATTTTTATTTTTTGAAGAATGGATTGAAAATTTTTATTATTTTTTTAAAATCTAATTTTATATATGGAATTTGGAAAAATTAGATTGTATTAAAAAAGAAAACTTGGACCCATTAGACTATACCTATAACCACACTAATAGTTATATTCTTCATTCAAGATGACGTCACATGTAAAGCAAGTGCAATTCCAATTCGTCTATTGTAATCTTTATGTCACATCAATAATTTAGAAAAGTTGTAAATGTATAGCAACGGTAAAGGAAAATAAGCCCCCTAAGATTTTCTATCTCTACTTTTGTCTTTGTCTATCTACTATCCACCTCAAAAATAAACTGTATCTTTTGTTTCGTCATAAGAGGTAACATGAAAATCAACAAATTTCATGTTTTACCTTTTATTATTTTCAGATTTCATGTCTTCTAAATTATCCATTTAGAAGAAACCAAAAGTTCAGTTTGCCTATTTACTTTTGACGGGAATAATAGTTCAGGGTATTTCTAAAAGGGGCATCTGACTTAGGTAAGGTCTCTGGCAGGCCGCATATAAAAAATCCAAATCATAAAAGTACTTAAATAAAATGATGGCAGCCAAGTTAGTAAATTTTATTTCTGCTTATCGAAGACGTTTCGGTTCCCTAAACGATGTTTTCTTCAGGGGAAATATTATTACTTATATAAGAGGTAAGCCTACCTAAGATTCGTACTTTAATCAGTTTTCATTGTGTAATCTTGATAATTAAGATGTTTTAAATAAAAAAAAAAAAAGATTTTTGGAGAGAAACTTTTTATTATTTCTTCTCATTCAGGAATTCTAATGAAAAAGTGAAGAAAACCTTGATTTTAATCAGAAAAGGAAATTCTAAGGGTAATAATTCGGAAAAAGCTCCTAAGAAAAATTTTCTTTCTATAGAATTTTTTATATAATATTTTTATTGTCTGTTTATTAATCTCTTAAGAAAAATTTTTTTATATTCTATTGAGAAATTTTCTTAAGCTTTTTTTTAGATCTAAATAGAGACCAATGAGTTGGTAATATCAATAGATTTTCTTTGAATGAATTATTTTTTTATTTTTTGATTGATTTTCTTTGGAGTGAATTAATTATGTTTTAATAAATATATTTTAAAATAAAAAAAATGGTAGGCTAAATTATCATCAGCCTCTTAAGTTTAAAATTAAAAAATTATTTCTCATGCCACATTTCTTTTTTTTTCTCTTTCTATATCACCTGACTAGTCATATTTATTGATTGCAAAACTATTTTTATCATGTATTTTATTGTTAAATATTTGACCAAATCACAAAGTGTCCTCTAATTATGTTCATAACAATTTTAATAATAATTTTTATATATTTTAAAGTTTCTATTAATTAATATATAAGTTGGGATACATTTCAACATTACCCTCTCTCCTGCCTTCGCTCTTTAGAGCTTGTCAGGTTGTCTTTCAGGTGAGTGAGGTCAAACTCCGTGGGTTCCCTTTGCTTTTGGGATGAGTTTTAAAGGAATCATTCCCCAAATTAAAACTTTTCAGGTGATGTCAGTCAATGTTATCCAAAAGGCCCTAAGGTAAATATTAATGTTCAATTCTAGGATCTAAAGACCTTTCCCCAACTTGAATAACGTTAAAATGAAAATCAGTATTTGTGGATTCCTTTTTTTTTTTTATACCAAATTGAGATCTCAAGAGAATCGTTTTGCTCTTTAAAAGGATTTGAAATGATTTGACATTTGGAAAAGTAAAATTTGTATTATATAAATAAAAGTAAAAAAATTGGTGTTACGGTCGTACATCACACAACTTTCTCTTGTCTATGATAAAAAAATTGTCAGATCAAATTTTTTCCTCCTATGTTTCACAATTTTAGCTCTCATTTTTAAAGATTGATATTAATTAATTTACATCGGACTGCCCGGGATCAGAACCAACACTCCTTGGTTTTTAAGGTTATCAATACTAACAATGTCAATTATCTTAACTCTCGACCACGGTGGAGGGGGGAATATTAAAAATATTTATATTTTGTTACCATGTCAAGAGACCCTCCTATCTTTAAGATTCTTAAAATCCTAAATTGGGGGACCCGTACTATTTTGATTTGGAAAATACATCTTAAGGATTTTCTAATTTATTATAAATACAGCCTATTTAATCAAAATCGTTACAATAGTTGAAGAGAAAATCAGAAAAGTAGTCCCAAAACAGTTTTGAGCCAGATAAGTATTAATACATTTCAAAGAGCATCCATTAAATAATTGTTTTATAAATTTTAATCAAAATCGTTAGAGCGAATTTTCGCTTTTTCATTTTCCGCAACGGTGTTGTTTTGCCTAGCAACGTTCAAACGTTCTCTTTTTTATTTCACTACACAAAAACACATCTTATGTTTATTTAGAGTTACATTTATGATGTATCTATAAATTTAATAAAATGTACAATAAATTTACTTATTTGTTGGGTCTAATTTTTTTACACTATTTCATTTAATAAAGGAATTTTACTAAATCACTTTGAGAGAAATAAAAACTAATTAAGTAATTGATTAAAGTGGAGATTGAGTGGAAAAGATCCGTCTTCTGTTACTTCTCAAAATTCACAAAAGAATTGAAAGGCTTTTTGGTTTGTAACAATAACAGTCAAGTTGGTTGGTTGCCTTCTTTTCTCTCTCTTTCTCTCTCTCTCTCTCTCTCTCACTCGTTCTCTTGAGTAAGACAATTTAGTTAATATCACGAAACTTAACTTTTTGAAATATTGTGTATTTAAGGAAGATCTTATTTCTACTCAAGAATAATCCCTCTACGAATAGAGATCACCCGGCCAATGAGTTTATCGTTCTCGTCTTGTTTGAAATTATAACTTAGAAAAAGAATAAGTCTGGGGATTAATTATACAAAAGGGACTTATTACTGTGAAATAAAACAAGAGGAAATAATTTAATTATATATTCTGAAAAACTTGGATTAGAAAGAATTTATTTAATTAAAATAAATTATATCTGAATTTTTAAAATAAATTTTTATTCAAGTTTTTAATATTGGATTTTTAAATTGTTCAGGATTTAACTAAAAGTTATTAATTCTTTTATAGGCTACCTTATAAATCATATATGAATAAATCTAATTGCTTTATGTAGGAATGAATAGGAGCAAGCAATATGACTAATTTATTTGAACACATGCTAGAGCCCTATAAATGCATATGATTATAACTCCTATCCAACGGAGATGTTCAAATAAAATTTAATCATATTCTATACAAATAGGGATTAATCTTCCTACCTAAATAAAATATAATATATAATAGTGGACTTAAAAACATTTTTATTACTTTTGTGATCTGGGATTCATCAATATATACATATGATAAGCTTATAGCTAAACTATTTCCAAAAGGACAGGCCTATGAGTCATCCAGGGGAGAAGCATTTTTCCCCTCGATAAAAATACTTCCTTCTTAAACACTAATTTTTTAACATATGCAAAATAAAAGTTATATTTAATAATCGAGAAGTTTTATATAAAATGTTAAAATTTAAGTCAGTTTAGTAGTGAGGATAAGGATACTGTTCCTCCCTCGTTAGGCCAAGCTCAGTTCCTTCTTAGGCATTTGAGTTATAGTTAGTTCATTATATAGAAGGATTAAAAGGTTTTCTTGATCTCTGTGCCCTTTGAACTTAATAATTATTAAGAACTTAATATTATAGTGAATAAATATAAATTTATTTCAGCTTTTTTTTATGTTCATTCATGACATAAATATTTTAGAAAGAATTCCCTAAAATTCACATTTGGAAATTTGGAAAAATAAAAAATGTAAAAAGAACACATACTATCATACTAGTAATTGGATAAACTTTTTTTTGTATAATACGGAAGGGTTCGATTTACAGTTTATAAACCAGCAACTATTAGATATCAAACGCATCTGCGTAAAAATTTTTGATACTTTCTCTTAGAGAAATCGTCTGATAATGGCAGGTATATAAAATATAATTCAATAAGCTTTACCTTTTGTCTCAATATTAATGGATAATTTAAAGAGGTTCATGAAAACCTAAATCATCATATTTCATAATGTTTTATCAAAAATGATTTTATGTGCCTATTCTAATTAATTATACATAAGAAGTAACAAAAGGTAGTGTTTGACAAATTACTTATGAGATGGAGAGTAAATAAGTAACTCTCAAATTATGTATTTTATTTTTAAATACAAGAAAATTCCGGAAAGAAAAATTTCGACCAATTTAATACTTCCCAAACTTTTGAATTTTGGGATAAAGCCAAGGAAAGAAGAAGTTGAGAAATAGTATTTTTATACAAAAAAATATGATAAATAAAGTTTAATATTTTATAACAAAAAAAAAAATTAATAAATAAATAAAAGTATGAAATAAAAACGATCAGAAAAAAATTATTTGAATTAAAAATGTATTGAATTTTATATCATCGTAACTGCCTGTGATTGTTATTAAATTTAAAAGTTGATATTTTTTTTAATATTTATTAAATAAAAAATCCAAAAGCAATATCGAAAATTAAAAAAGCAATATTTCATTAATAACAATACTGTAATTAAACTTTGGTCAAACGTTTTAAATACATATAAAAATAGTTCGTAAATAAAAAAAAACGCAATATTATTTCTCAAGCAATTAAAATTTAACTTAAATGAGATTTTTCTTTTTTTTTTCCCAAAGAAAACAATATAGATTGAGTGCCAATTTAATGAAATCTGAACTCAAAGAAGAACAATACTAGTCAATAAATAAAGGGAGAAGTTTTCCCTTTGTAATAATATGGAGTGAGTGTATTGATATAAATACCCCTTCCAAGAAGACATTGGCTAAAATAACTTTGAAGAATTGCGGTCATTGCCAATACGAAGAGTACGTATAAGTGCAAGAGGGTAGAGAAAGAAAGAGAGAGAGAGAGAGAATGGGGTTGAAGAACAAAAGAAGTTTTTTTTTTTTGGAGTCCCTATGGGATTTTGGGTAGCCGCCGTGTGTTGTGAATCGCACGCATTAACGCCCCTTATCGGGGTGGGTAAAAATGAAGGCCCCTCTCTCTCTCTTTCGTAGGAGACATAGACAAAAATACAGAGACACATGCTTATGCCATTTAATAGATAAATGAGAGAAGGGATGGAGTAATGGTCATCATATGACTCCAGTTCAGAGTCTAAACAAGATTAATAAAAGATCAAAATGCTGAATTATATGCATTTTCCACATAACCCTGTGATTGATTTCGTTTGATTTTCTATTACTACAAAATCGTCATTAATTTTAAGAAATAATTCGTTTAATTTATCTAAATTTTCAAGTATAATAAGAAAAAATTTTTTATTTAGCTCAATATAAACCATCCTGTAATGATCCAAAATACATAAGTATAAGAATTTTTTTTAATATATATAATAATAGAGATAAACATATAAATAAAATGTCAAGAAACAGCTTTATAATAAGTTAGAAATAATG
The DNA here is from genome assembly GCA_010014785.2 of Anisolabis maritima. Lineage (NCBI taxonomy): Eukaryota > Metazoa > Arthropoda > Insecta > Dermaptera > Anisolabididae > Anisolabis > Anisolabis maritima. Next base: position 16,095 of record JAAAKE020105187.1, read on the forward strand.
TGCAATTAAAATTTTGAATTTTCATTTGATCTTTTTTTGGGATATTGATCTAGGTTATTCCAACATTATTTCAATTTTTTAAAATGCTGTATTGAAAGAAAAGATATAAAAAATGTCTACTTTTACACTAGTACTAAAAATTATACCTTATTGTAAGTCTTTTAATTAATCAAATTCGATTTCGAAAATTATATATTTTTTGTCTATATTGCCCGGCGAGTCATTAAAAAAAAAGGCTTATATTTATTTCATTAGTGATTCGTAAGCAGATTAATATATTAAAAAAAAAGACTTCTGGCGAAAAATGAAAAAAAATGTACGGTACTTTTTCATTTAATAAAGCAGATGGCGCTTATTTAAAATTCCACCCTTCATTTATAGTTTCCAGGATCCCCGAGTAATTCTTTTAATTTTAATCTTAATATTGTAATTTCCTAATTACCTTTGTGTAGAATTTTATATGGAAATAGGTGTTTCTCTATTCCTATTATTTATCGTTCATCACTCTAGCCTGATATATTTATTTTATTTATTTATTATCATTCAAATCGGATTAAAATCTCGTAATTGTCCCACTGATTAAATTATAAATTATGATTTCCTGACTATTTTCGGATTTCTTTTTAAAATAAATTTACATTTTAGAACGTTATAAATTGCACAAATTTTATTTTACCTTTTTTAAGATATATCAGATTAATGCCAAATATTGATCTAAATTATCATTAATTATCCTTCCATATAAATGAAAAAAGTCTCAGATTAAGAACCCATTCAGGTAATAAAAATATTAATAAAAAAACACATTCTTGAGATTTTGAAGTTTGATATATATTAATTAAAATAATCACATTGACCTTTTTCTGTTATTTTTTTATTATTGTTTTGAATTTATAACCGCATTCTTAATTCCTTCATTGAGCAATTAAACAAACGGTTAAATTTAAAAAACACGAATTTGTGAATTTTTCTTTGGAGAAAATATTCATATTTCAGGAAATCTAATATTTACTTTTAAGCTTAAAAAATTTTTAATTTTATGCAAAAATATTTATTATAAGAGAAGTATTAAACATTTGAAATTATTTAACCATACATTTTTTTTTATTTATAAATTCTAATAGGTTTCAATATATAACTCTATTATGTAAAGTAGCTAAATTATAATCGTTTACAGGCCTATAAAATAATGTAAATAGAAGCTGTAATCTCGAATAATGAACAAAAATAATTAATAGTATAAATGGAATCAGTGGCGTAGTCAGGGGAGTTATGGGGGATTGGGAGGGGGAGATGAACCCTCCCATCATAAATATTTGGCTACACTATTGAATGGAATATTTATTGCTTGAAGAATTATAAAAACTTCATTTGATATTTTCTCATCTTGCTCGTAATTTTTTAAAATTTTTTATATAAATGGATGTTATTGAGTCGAAGCCAGGGTGCAGCAATCAAGGGGGCGATTATACAGAAGTTTCTTTTCTCTAGATGTTAATGCTATGCAATTTCATAAGTATTGTAATAGAGAAGTTTTGAATGAAAATTGTAGGTGCTT
>JAAAKE020105198.1:0-17651 GCA_010014785.2 Anisolabis maritima
CATTTACCGACGTCGTCATTTTATGAAACGCCTCCATGTTAAAAGGAATCATTGAATTCAATCAATTTCTATTTTCTATACACTTTAAAATCGAAATCTTTGCTACATGCCTTTTAAATATAATATTTTTTAGGAAAAAAATCATCAATTCAAAAATAAGTCTAGAAGTCCTTTAAATTTTTTTCACCCTCTTCTTAATTTTTCCCCATTTTAAATTTTTGATTGACCTTTTTTGAGCTTTTACCTCATTTTTCTAAGCCCGATAATTTAGTCTTGGATTATTTTTTTTTTTTTGTTTTTTTTTTTTTGTTTTCTAACAAAAAAACGAAAAGAAATAGAAATAAACAAGTTAGGCTATCGAATAAATTAAAATTGTTTTAAACGAAGTTTTTGAAATTTATTGCAAATCCTAAAACGGCCAATTTGTGTGATAAAATCTTTTTTTTTATATATAATAATTATAAATAGATAAGAGAAAGTAAAAATACACAACTGAATAAGGAAAAAAGAAACATACACTAAAAAAACTCCTAGTGGTGGATATAATAATAAATTAATAAATAAACTCTACGCAAAGAGTAATACATTCCCCCCCCCCCCAGCCCCACCCCAGGAATCGCCGCCTATACCTCGAAAAAATATTCTTCCTTTCTGACAAAAGTAATTAAAAATAAAACAGGGTTATTTTTCTATTTTCCAGCAGTACAAATTATGACCAGGTAGTAAAGATAAAAAGTGTCAAGTTGTTTGTTTCCTTGAAAAATAAATAAATAAATACAGGCTTCTCAAGTGAACTTGCCAACTGTTGAAAAGTATAATTTGCATTGAGTTGTAGTTTTTGGTGTTTGGTTATATAAGTTAAGAACAGGCTGACAGGTTACGCAATTCTGCTACGCCTATTGTCCTAGGTCGCTTGTTGGTAGGAGTAGAATTGGCTCGCGAAATATTTTGCGCATCGAGTGCTTGGATTAGATTAAAACAATCAATTTGCTAATAGAAATGATACAATTCCTTCCTTTATAAAGGAATGATAAAAAGTAAATAATTTTCTAAAATCTGTTCCAAGTTCATTTAATAGTTTTTTTTTTTTTTTCAATTATTCCTCCTCTTTGATGAAATATTATGAAAATATGTGACCACCATATAACCGTCTTCACAAAAAATATTTTAAGAGTAAATATTGATTTGATAGGAAATATCACTGATCGTTTTATAAAATTAGTATACTTTTATATACATATATATATAGAAGCATACTAATATATACTAACTAGTATATAAATATAAATATAAATATATGCTGGTTATTTTAAGGACCTAAGGAGCCAATGAATGCTCAGAAACATAAGCCGTTGGAATTTATTAAATAAAAAATCCCAAAATTTCATTTCCTTCTAAAAAAATTTTACATGTCCTTAATAAGATAATGGATTGTTTTCTATTATCAATAATGGCTCGAGATTAAATATAAAATTAAGAGTCATAGCTATTGGTCACAAGATACTGGAATGCAACACTCATCTCATCATCGTATTAATATTTTTAAAAAAATAAAATAAAATAATTATTGGAAAGAAATATTTTTTCAAGAATAGCACCAAAAATCCTAAAAATAAACAATATATTTAGGAATGGATTAGCTATCTTGAAACAAAATTATTTAAAAAATGAAATTACTGATATGCAGTTGACCTGAAGTATTTTATATTTTTAACATTTAATTAAATACAATATTTCCGATTCCTTTGGTGTATAGAAATAAAAAAAAGATGTCCTGTTTATTTATGGCCCGCTAATATACAATTAAAAATTCTTCCTTTTATGTTTATTTTGATGAACTGGAATGTTTTTATTGATTAGTTGCAAAAGGGGGTGTTTAGAGCGTAGTTAGCAAATGGTGTTATTTAATGATCCGAATCCACTTTGCTACCTTTGAGATAATCATTTAGTGGAGGGATATGCGTAGCATCCGGTAGCAAATGAATATGAGCCAAAAAAGAAAAAAAGCAAAGGGCTGGAGGCACTTGAGTCGCCCTATTGAGCCCCAGGGGCCGCCGCAAAATTATCTAACGATCAGAGCAAGAGAGAGAGAGGAGAGAGAAGGTTGTCGGCTGCCATGTTATCTGGACCCAATCGGAACCAAATCCAGAACTTAAGCTCCTTAATAAATCTCTCTCTCTCTCTCACTTGATATAAACTCTGTTAATCGTCCGGAAAATGAAATGAAATGCTGTGAATTGATCTAGTGATTGGAAAAATCATTTGACATCGATCTTAATTAATAAATTAACCTAAAGGGGTCGGCAACCTTGAGCTGTAAGGGAAATAAACATTTAAAATAAATACTAATAAATTACAATCAGTAACAGCAGGTTTTGGACAAGTGAAATGTTTTTTAAAAAATTAATAGGTAGACTATGGCCAGTCAGGTAATACAGAATGAGAGCAAAGAACAAAGTGGAGTTTTCAGGCCAATCTCATTTATTTGAACAAGAGAGACGTTTCCGCCCTAGTTTAGGACTATCATCATGCTCAATTAGTTAATCATACAAAGTTGTGTTTCATGAGGCATAAGAGAACCATGCTCATGTCACATGAGAGGCAATTTTTTAACTTTGTATGATTAAACTAATTGAACCTGATGATGGTCCCACACTAGGACCGAAACGTCGTTCTTGTTCAAATAAATGAGATTGCTCTTTTTCTTTCTTCATGTTTTTTTAAGATTTACATTAGATTACGTTAGATAAAAAAAGAGGCAAAATTCATTATGGAAGCAAAAGTTTTTCCTACTATAATGCTTTACATATAAGTAATAACTTTTTTGTTTAACCTCCGACCCTTAGACCTGCGAACCCCAACTTTTTCTTTCGCGGATAGCCAAATGAAGTGTGGAGCGGTAAAGAAAAAAACTTTGTACCCTTTACCCAGAAAAGGCTAACATTGTTGTTTCCAACTCTTGCCAGTTCATCCAGGTGTCATATGGCATTCATAGACAAGTTTGGAGGAAATTTTGACTCCTCCTTGTGACTGAATGACAACTTTGTTGTTTATTGTGTGTCTTGTTGTTATATTTCACCTCAATCAATTGGTTGGTTGCCCTCAGAATACCCATTATCTCAGTCTGGAAAAGCGAAGTATGTATTCCTAGAGGTGTGATTAGATTTAGATTTTCTTTTTCGAAATATATGCCTGATCCTAAGCCTTTCTTTGTCTTAGAACCGCCGTATTCACGACTATGTGGTCTCTCCATACGTACTCGTATTTAGAGTCTGTGGACGTTCGGTATAGTTTGTAAAAGATGTATTGTGGGGATGTGTGGTCTGTCACAAGAGAAAGCACTACATGAGTCCCTCCCTCAAGATTGAACCACGTCACCCAATCATATGACAAGACCTACATAACCCTAGATTTTTTAACCTTATTGCTATACTCATTACTTCTCTCCTGATCCCCTCTGGGGATAAACATAATAGTGTTTCCATAGCCGCTGTGGAAGTTGTGCACATCGATCCTGTGAACATAACTTGGCAGTCTCTGGATGTGATTCAAAAGTTTTACCGTAGAAATAAATTTGGTTCTGGACCATCACACCACGGAATCATAAGTATTAGGCGAATTATCACTGTGTAGAGCCACATGGTGGTCCTCAGCGTAATCCCCAGGTTCTCCCTACGACATTGCCATAAAGTCCTACATGCTTGGTTAACTCTACTGTGAAAATGTTTATTCCATTTAGTTTATCTACGAGAATGACTCTCAAATATTTTACCATTTTTGAGAAGGAAATTTTTGTCCCAAATAGAGTGTTTGTGTGCCCTGCATTAGTATTTTCGCAAATGCCATTTATTAGATTTGCCAAATCATCAACTTAACTGATTGTGTGGAGGAGTCTGCCGTTGAGAGTCCTCAGAAGCTCATCAACGACAAGGTCCCAAAGCAAAGGCGATAACACTCCCCCCTGAGGGCATCCTCTGCTCACCACACCCCGTATCCTTCTATTCCCCACATTTGCTTGGACGGCTCTTTTCTCGAGCATAAAGCCAATCCATCCTCTGATGGTGTTGATTACTTCACGCACTTCAAGTTCTGTCTATGCTATCGAATGAGGTCTTATCAAATGTTCTCTCGAGGTTGACCTTCGCCCACCAAGAAAGGTCTCAATGCATGGCATGCAGTGCCGATTCCGAGCCCCTCCGGGGGGAGTTTGCCTATGGTGGATCCTGCGATTTATTAAGGACCCATTACTAATCTCTCTATCAATTAGCCTCTCTAGGGTCTTTAAAAGGAACGAGGACAGGCTAATTGGTCTAAAAATAAAGATTTTTAATAATAACAAAAGTAAACAGGTTTATCATTTGAAGCGTCTGGGAGAAAATAGTAAAAGACACTTTTAATTTTCCAATAAATTCAATTTAATTTTATTTGAATTAAATTTTGAAATTTTTTAAATACTGCTATTTATCTGTGGGCCTCGAGGATGGGGACCACCTTAGAGTAAATAAAAAGCTTCATCATCTAGGAGACAGTTGAAAGCTTCCTGACGAGAGCGATATTAATTTATATTAACTAGTAATTAATTTAAATAAATATGTATATAGTGTATCAAAATAATTGGGATCAAGGCTATCCTTTTTTTTTTTTTTTTTTGTCTTAATAGATAACTTGGAGAACTAAAATCCAAAATAATAAACGATTTTTAGTTTGACTTACCTGCTGGTATATATTGAAATTGTGATCTCAAAAAAAATCGATGACAAGATTTCAACGGTCTAAAAAAATGAATCTCGCAAAATGGTCTGTCTGCCTGTGAATTCGTCGCATTACCTCGAAGTTTTTCAATAAAATCGATTAATAATATTTTTTTAGTTTTTTCGAATTTCTCAAAATTTTGATTAATAAAATTCATAAATCTATTATGTATTAGATGATCTTTGAAATGTTTGAACCTCCAAATTGTTTGGGTCAATTTTGGATTTTTTTTTAAGTCTTTTTCGGCATCTGTGGCCATTTAGACTCCGTCCTTATTTATTTATACCAATTGGTAACCAATATAATATAAATAAATTTTTGTCGCTCAGGACAGGAAGCGAACCAGTGAATTTGGTACGTGAAGCCAGGACCTAGCTCAGCACCAAGGGACAGAACAATTTTTGATTTTAAGTATCTCATAGAAAAGATAGTTGCCATGGTAAAAAAATACAAATATTTTTAATTCCTATGTTTTTTAATAATTTGAATTTAATTGCCAATTTAATTAATTTAATTTAATTTTTTTTATAACTTTAATTATTGATCAGAACACATAAACGAAAAATCTCTAAAATTAATAGCTAAATAAAATTGTGAACTGGTTATCTCGGCCCCGATGCAAAAAATCTGGTAAGGACATCATACAATTTCCTTACCTCAGATAAGAGAAAGTTGTGTGACGTGCGGCCGTCGCACCAGATTTTTAATTCCCCTCCCCCCCCCTCAAATTAATAATTTAATTTAAAGGATCAAATCGACCTGGAAACGATGAAAAATTGATACAACATAAAAGAGTTAATATATATTTAGATAAGGGTGAATGTGTATAAATGATTCAAAGAGAATGAGAGAGATGTGGAGTATTAGGACAAAGGGCTGGGGAGTTTTCACAGGATCGATTATTCGGGTTGATTTGAGGCTAGAGCTGAAGGCTAAGGAGTTGTTGGCAACCAAAGGGAAGTCAAACAAAAGAGGGCTCCAAGGGAGGCGAGGGCAAGTGGCTCGACCGACAGCCCTTGCGTTGCACACATGCTAATCGGGAGGAACTTACCCTCCTCCCTCCCTCTCTCTCTCTCTCTCTATCGATAGATACATGCTGCATGATTCATCCCCCTGTATTACCTCACCATCATAAACAAAATTTTATTAGCAAATTACTTGAATAAGACTCTATTGAAGTTTCAAAACGACCCGTCATAGATTTGGAATTAAATTTCTACTACCAAATCAAATTGAAAAATCTGATATTGTCACTGCTTACCATAGAAAAGTAAATAATAAATAGTAAATTTTCTAAAAAAAAGTTTGTTTTAATTTAAATCAGAGTTCAAGATTCAACTTTTGGTTCATCGTAGAGAGAGAGAGAGAGGAACATTATAGAAATATATTTCTTTGAGCCGCATCTGGGAATTTCGTAAGATTATAGCTTTTAGGTTAAAGAACTTGAACATAAAAAGAATTATGCTTTCTTGATGCCACTAGTATTCTAAGTAGAAAGTAATTTCTATAGAAAAAATTAAGTTAACAGTTATTTGAAATATTCCTGAAAAAAGATATACTGTATATTGCATAAAATAACATCAATAAGCGTAGCGGGTCGTGTGTTAGGCATTCCTGTTCTAGATCAGTGATTCCCAAACTTTTAGATTTTGGGACCCAACCTTCCTAACGAGTTTTAATCGCGACTCCCTCCTAATGATTTCTTGGTGGCATTTTTTTCTGCTCTGAAAGACAGGCTGAAAGAATTTGTGAATTTTAAATAAGTAATATGAAAAATAATTTATATGTACCGTATTTTTAAGAAAATGAGTGGGGCTTATCTTTTTTTATATTGGTTTCAATAATTTATAATAAGAAGACAATAAAGCAATTGCTCTTTGAATTCCGAGTTAACGGTAACTCAGGTTCAAATCCACCTCTTGACAAAAATTTATGCAACTCTATAAGTAATAACTCCTCATTGATGGAAACAGGAATCCAGGCCAATATGATCCCATGAAAGTAACAACAATTTCTAACACAAATGAAGTTAATTATTGATATTAAAATTTTTTGTATTTTTTTTATTTCGCGCCCCATAAATTGATTACTGTTTTAGCGTTTTTTCTCATTAATGACCACTCAAATATCCGAATGGTCCTGATGATGGAACTTAGAAAATGATTTTTAAAAAAGCGCTTTGAGTGGGCCAAAAAACAAATTAAAATAATTTTTGTTTATTTTTGTTCCAGTCACAATAACAAGAGCATAAACAAGCAAGCTAGAGAAGATCTCAAGAAAAAACTTAATTAACTTATTTTATATTTTTTAAGTGAGTGAGAAAGCCAAAAAAAAATTTAATAGTCTATTTTCTTAGTTTAGTTCCAAAAGTTAGTTTTTCAAATTTTTTCATATGCTCGTCCCCCTTTTGTAATTTTGAGTACCACGGATTGAGTGAGATCCACTTTTCTAAAGTTTATTAGTGATGTCAAAAGAAGAAATAATAAAAAATTTATTAGATTTAATATATATAATAATAATAATTTATATGCTATTTTATTTACTATAAAATGTTTGTTTAAAATAGCAAAAAAATTTTAAAAAATCAACAATTTGTTTGAACTTATTTTAGATGAAAAAATATTTCTATAATAGAATTCAATGTGCCAAATTTGGTGATGAAATAAATAAGGACGGAGTCTAAATGGCCTCTTATGTCGAAAAAGACTTAGCGACAAGGTTCTAAGGAGGTTCCCAACCCTTCTTAGCTAGGCCCTTTTAAAAAAAATTGGAAGACCTTCCTCTTGTTCTCTCGAGGGAAAGTAGTTTTACTAAACATAAGAAAAAAAAATGGGGGGGGGGGGGCTTAGAGAAAGTCATCAAAAATATTTTAAAATTCGCAAAATTTTTTAATCATTTACAGCTATAATATTTAAAAAAGAATACAAATTTCTCCCCTTTTGTTTTTCCTGAGGGGTAAAAAGGTTATTTAAAACATTAAAACGTTAAGTTTAAAATTTAGTATCGATTAGTTAAGTCATTTTAACGCTAGAACGCTTAAATACACACACCGACACACTTTGACAGACAAAATCAGTTTTAACGGGATCTTAAAATCCCAACGCCATAAATTTTAAACTAATATTATCTTTCCTTTAGAGACTATATACTCATGTTAAAAAAAAGTATACAAATCAATAATTGTATTGCAAGAGATTAAAAAAATTGGCGTAGTATTATAAAACAACAAACACCTTTTAATCATTTAATGGCTGTTGATTATGCTAAATGACAGAGAATAATTATTATCCATGAGTTTAATCTCTTAACATATATTATATTTTTTATTATGAATTTTTTAGTATTTTTTTTTCACAGTTGTGCTAAAAATATAGCAAACGAAGGTTTAATTTCTAATTTATATTTAACATGTTTTCTATATAACACAGTGTAAAAAATGCGAAGCCTCTCGATATAATTAAAACATGGCTCTGAATTTCAAAATAAAATAGATTCGTCTAACTTGGAGAAAATTAGCAGAATTTGAGGAAAATTGACAGTGTCCGGATTATAATAATAAATTTTTAGGAGGAAGAACATTTGAATTAAAGTGTATAAGAGGAGAATCAAGAGGACAACTCTGCCTACCATGGGCTGCAGAAATTATTTCATGTTTGGTTGCTGAAAGGTAGGCAACCCAAATCACCTATTCATCGTAGGATAACAGAGCACGCATGCGCAGATTTTACTAGAAATTAATAAATGAGCATGGTCAGTTCTTAAGGAACAGGAGCAACTAATCGAAAAATTCATTATGAGCTGGTTGTCGTTCTTTCTCCAAGCAAAGAGAAGGACCAGGTGTTAGTGTAAAAGTATGTATTATATGAAAAATATTTTTTTTATAATTATTGTGAGTTTTCTTTATTTTTTGTAAAATACATACTTTTAACATTAACACCTGTTCTTCCATTCTTGTTCAAATTTGTTGAGAGGAACCTGAGCCAACAACAGCTTTAAATTTCGAAAAAGAAGTGTAAAAAATTTTATTTGAGTAAAAGTAAAAAAAAAGCCTAAAATAAAAATTCCTGTTAAATAATTTCTAAAAGTTAGAAACTGCCTAAGAACAAGTTAGTGACGATACGTTCCTTTAGGGATTTGTTCTTTTTAACTAATACAATCCTGTCGATAGTTTTCTAATATAAATATTTGATTAAATTAATTTGGGCAAATGTAATTAATAAATATTAGTTCAAATATGCAGATGGTCAAGAAGTTGGAGCCTGATTATTTAACGAAACAATGCTTTCTCACTTGATTAGCAGCCAGTTGCTGTTGGAGAACTACTTGGAAACTACTTATGACAACTTTGAACATAATTGCAATTAGCCTATAATATATAGCATATATATTACATATATATGAAAGAGAAAGTAAAAATTCTAATTGCGCATAGGCAAAAAAATCTAAAATGAAAATTCTTTCCTGTTAAACTTGGCTACTCTGTCTTCAAACGAGTTAGTTCTACATTCCTTTCAAGGAATCGTTCTTTTAAACTAGTTCATTCATGAGTGTCCATTCCCTAATAGATATATTTACATATTTATTTAATTATTCAAATCAAATAAAGAAATGATCAGCCATTTGGAGTCTGATGATTCTTAAAAACAATTCTTAAATTCAAAAATTATTTTGATAAAAAAGTTTAAACGTTGCCCATATTTAATAATATAATACTTTTCCTCTGTTTGATGTAAATGAAAATTCAATCTAATCTTATAATACAAGAGTGGTTAATAATGATTCTAATTCGGATTCAAATGGAAATCCATTGAGCGAGTATTACAACACTCCCCACCACCAACTGCGCCGGCTCCTCTATGCCCTCCCTCCAGATACAAGGTTTACACTGGATCGTATTCATTATTATGCAAATAGAGATACACACAAATTCATATGAAATCAAAATGACAAATAGAGAGTATCTCTAATATATTTATTTATATATAGATAAACTGTCAAAGAACAATTATTATAATTTACTAATTTCCAAAGAGTATAAATAAATAGGATAATAATTGAAATAATTTGACTTAAAATTATTTTATTTGTATTTAATAAACTTTTATTAGTTATGTTAATTAATAATTAATAAATTCTCTAAATACACGGTTTAGCGGTTAGCGTATATGACGAGTGGGTGGATGATGGGTCAAGGAAATAAAGGACTAACAATGGTGGAATGAGCAGGCAGCCAGGAGATAAACCTCTACGATATTAAAACTCCCAAGTTTGAGATTCTTCGGCTTTAATTTAATAATGCCATCATCAATCGATTTATTGCTGTAAGCATTGTTACATTAGATTCTATAGAAAAATATTTATTCTACGTTTTTACATAAACAAGAAAAATCCAGTAAGAACTCAAATGGCAAAAGAGTGAGCTAAAGTTGCAGAGTTGTCAGTTTGTTGAGTATTTAAAAAATCAAAGAATGCTTGTATATAAATATATAAATGCCAGTCTGCTTGTTAGTTTGTATACAGTGCTGCTCTTCTTCTTATATGTAAAAGTATTGTATAAATATTTTCCTACAATATCTAATGTAACAATGGTTGCAGCTCTAAATGGACTAATGATAGCATTATTAAAACCGAAACGTCTCAAACTTGGGAGTTGAAATCCCTAATTATTTGAGAAGAATAGTAAGATATGAGAATCAAAAATGCGCTGCCCATACAATACCTCAAATTGGTCTAAAAAGGGCTAAATCTAAAAAGAATGATTTTTGAATAAAAAGTTTTTCTAATGCCCGTCCTTTAGTGAAATAGTTATATCGGGTTTCCAAATTTTTTGACTTTTTATTAATAGAATTCGAATTTATTTTTTGAAAAGTCGAAAAATCCCCATTCTCAATTACGAGTTAATAAATTGGAAACAAAATATTTAATATGGATAAAAAATCGTGGATGTTGATCATTTCATCAATACTTATTTAAAAAGCTTTTCATAAATCCCAAGAGAATCGTTTTGTTGATATTTCTAGAAATATCCAAAATTAAGAAGGAAATCAACTGGAAAGAGAGAGAGAGAGAGAGAATAAGAGGGAAAAAAAATTGCGTTGTTTGTAATTTCTGAATTGTTAACAAAAATCTTCAATTAAATTTCTATTGAATAAATTAAATAATTTTGTCATGAACTTACATTTAGACGTGCATGTTTCATTATGTAGAATATTTACCTGAAATAAAAGCAAAAATTGTAATTAATTATGGTATTCAATATTGTATTAATTATTTGTGAATAAATGTCGGTTGGTATCGGTATATATACATTTATATAGGTTTTTTTAATGAATTTAAAAAAAAAAAAAAGAAATAAATTGAGGAATTCTAAATTAAGAATAAAAATAAAAAATAAAAAAAGGGAATTAGATTGATTATAAAAAAAAAAATTAATTAAATTTGTTTATATTAAAATTTTACTTTAATTTAGTGCACTAAAAATAATTTAAAGCAGATGGGATGGGGAAACGAATGATGTTGGCCCTCGTTGTCGACGGCGATGAAACCAGCTGAGCGGGGCTCGGGTTCCAACATCGTCAACCTCCAGGTCCGGCCGTGCCAAGGTGGCTGTCGGTGGTGGCGATGCCCGACAGCTGAGTGCAGAAGGCACTAGATGCGATCCGAAGGACAGCCTTCCATCTGGTAGTTTAGATTTTGCGATCCGTCCAGCCCCTGGATGCCAAATGTCCTGTCAACGTAGGCAGGCCCTACGCCTGCCTCAACAATTTTAGGGAAAAGGAGGGGAGTAAGAATTTTTTCTAATTGGTTTAATAAACATTTGTTTTTAATTATTTAACATAAAAATACCCCACGAGTCCTGAAGAAGGACACGTTGGACAAAACTTATCTTAATGGATAATTAGAAAACATACAATTTAGAAGTCAATCTCATTATTCTTAAAACATTATGAAATTTAATAATTTTGGTTTTCATCTATCTTTCGTAAATACCCATTAAGATTAACAAAAAATTATTTGTCCAATTATTTATGGGAGGGATAGTATATAATGGATTTGCGCACGCACACATTGCCACGAAAAGGATGACCGTTGAGTGGTTTATCTATTTGGGTGCCTACTCCTCAAAAAATATAGGCCTAACAAGGGAACAGTATGTATGACTTTTCCAATAAAATAAATAATAATAATAATAATCAAGAGAAAGGAAACTAATTAGTGAACCATCACAAAGTCGGTCGCTAGAGAAATATATATGAAATTTCATGGGGGGTATTTATTTTTTCAAATTAAATAAATTTAATTAAAATTAGAAAAATATATTTTGAATTGGAGGATTGCACGAAATAATTCAAGGCAGAATGAATGCAATCAATCTGGGCCGGGGCTTTGCAAAAGAAAGCAAGAAAAATTAAATTTTGAATTGAATCAGGACAAAAGGGACAGCCAGGGGGAATACTTATGAAACTTCTAGATTTCATGACGTTTCGGTCTAAATTTATTGGACCATCATCAAGTGACAAGGCTTTTTATTATACATTTAACTTTTTTTTTTTTTAATTATTACAATAAGTTGTTACTTTTTTTACTTAATGTTAATATTTGTAAATATTAATTTACCATATACAAGTAATGACTTGTTAAATTTAAAAAAAAAAATGAAAATTTTGCTAAAAGTGAATTCAACAAGACCTATATAACAATATTTACATATATCAATTGCAAGTAAAAAAAAAAAAAAAAAAAACTATGGTAATACTTTTTCTTTTTTAATGTTAAATCTATAATTAAATCCTTGTCACCTGATGATGGTTCACATTTCGTGAAATCCCCACTAGCTGCCACTCTACAATAAGTCAAGTTAAATTTTGAAATTATTATTCATTTAATTTTTTCTTAAGTCTCTTGGCCCATATAGACTTTTAAATAAATTTTCATCGGACTGCCTGGGACCCGAACTCACATCCCTTGGCTTTTAAGGTTATTCATTTACGTTTCGTTTTTTATTTTAATTTACTGGTTTATATAGAAATTTCGGTGTTTTAATAAAATGTAATATAATTAGTTTTTATTTTAATATTTATAAGAATATAATTCCATTTACTTTTTTAATTTTTATAATTTTGCATACGATTACAAAAATAAATAATATATTTATTGATTTAATATCCTATTTAACTTATTATAAAAAATTATAAAAAAAACCTATTCGAAATTTTTGGGGGAGGCAAAATGTTTAACGCCGCCAAGAGTCCTTAATTCCCTTCATATATGAAGCTATTAAGTATGAAAATTTTGGCTAGCTTGTTAATATGTGATTGGTTTTAATTACCACACCGTCCAAAGAGATTTCTTCTAATCTTCCTTTTAATTCTATAAGATTATCTTTTAATCCAATTGATTTCTTTTTTTCCCCAACTTTTTATCCTCAATATTTTTTTTCAACTGGTTAAATTTAGATATTCGATAAACTGATCGTCTATAAATACTCGAACCTCTTGTTTCTTTCTTTCTCTCTCTCTCTCTCTCTCTCTCTCTCCCCGATGTTAAACATCAACCGAGGCTTGTTCTACAAGCAGAGTGATCATCTTAACTGGAGCGAAATTAACCAGGACAACTCAGCTGGTATATAGACAACCAAATTAACACTTAACATTGTCTATGTTTTATTTTTATTTATTTAAAAGTAAAATAATTTACAAAGTTGTCTATATATTATTCAAAGTTTGGAATTAATTCTCTCCTGGAAATATCATATTTAGATTCTGAAGGCCGATATTAAATAAGAAAAATCTTAAATTAGATAGAATTTAATTTTGCTTTTTAATTATAGAATTCTTTTGAGCTAAAATTTTCTTAATTGTTAAATTAAAGGAAATAAAGATCTTTGAATTAGCTACCTAAGAAAAATTTTAATTTAAGAGTATATGTATATATGGATATTCTCCCCTTTCAAAAAAAAAAAAAATTCTTGAATACATAAATATTGAATTTAGGTGTGATGTTAGGAGTATGTATCCAAGAATTTTTTGGAGGGGGGGAGAATGTCAAAAATGCAATTATTATTATAATTTTTTGACATCTGAAGTCATTTATATGCCGTCTGTTTATTTAATTTAATCAAAATATATATAATTTTTAGAACGGGAACGACCCTTAAAACGAGAGGCGAGACCTCTATCTCTGCTTCAAGGAACAGTGCATGACCTATTTTTGCCAACTTATTATCTTCTCTTAGCTACGCCTGTGAGCAATATTCTTTTTGGGGAGGGGAGGGGGGAGAGAGAGAGAGGTAAATAAATGTTTTTTATAATAGGGCTTTTAGGGTTAATTTTTCTTATTATTTTTGTATCTTTTTTTTTCATGTTTTTATTGAAAATGTTGTGTTGATTTTTGTATTTTTGGCTTTGGAGGAGCCGGTCACCCTTCTGCCCTCCTCCCTGTATACGCCACTCCCTGTTAGGCCGATTTATTCTCAAATTGTAAACAAATATTAAGAAAATCTAAAACGATTTAATAAATTAAAAATAAAGCCAAAATCACCTTGTTTTAAGCCCATCACATTGCATCTGTTTCGATCTGTGGAACGCAGGCGACAGTCTTTTTTGATCGGATGTATTTTAACGCGTCCATTGATTTTGGTTGGTATTGTTTACACGTGCTCCAGATCGGAACCGGAAGCAAAAAGCTGGATTAAAAAACATGTTTTCACTTCTTATACTCCTCTTCAAAATTAATTGGACGACTTAATGGATAATTAGACGACATACAGGGAATTTAAAATCAAAATCAAATTTCATAAAGTTTTATCTATTATTAAATTTATTATTTTCATGTAGGCCACCTTATTATTTCTTTTCTTTTTTTTTTTGACTTTTCTACATCTAAAGCCATATATGGACTTTAAACGATATATTATATAGAATATTAGGATGCATGAATGATCCAGGCATATTTTAATTATCTCTTAAGACGAAACCATTCAGATACAAGTTATCCAATTACTTTTGAGGAGAATAGTATATTCCTAAACAAAATTTTTACAGTCAAGAGGTATATAAAGAGAAAGGCCTCTGAAATTTTTTATTGTTTAGAAACAAAACGAAAATAAATTTAGTATAGTAAAAAAACATTTTCTTAAGACAAAAAATTAGGATTTTTCTTTGAACCGGCAAAAATAAACTCTCGATATGCCAACAATGGAGCCCCATGAATCCTAAATGAATTTAATACGTCTTTTTTAAATAATAATAAGAGAGTTAATATCACTTTTCAATTCTTGAAAGGTTTTTAAATCTTTTTATAAAGTTATATTTTATTTCATAAAAAACAAGTTTGATAATGCGCATTTCTTTTTTTGGTAATTTTTTTTTTGCATTTCAACTGATCCCTCTCTCTCTCTAATCCTGCTTATTATATAAGAGTATAAAGAGGGGTAGGAGGAGGACGTATTAACTTCTAACTCCGATTGAGGAATCAACAAGGAGAGCGATTAATCGAACGATACGAGAGATCGACTGACTCTCAATGTGAAAGTCCCTTGACTGGTCATGTTGCAACTTGCCAATTGTCTGTCGGTCTCTTTCCCTCTTTATGTGTGTCTGATTTGTTCAAGCGGATAAAATTTGGTGTGATTTCTAATAGACATACCAAAAAGTTTTACTTCCTACAATTGAACTTTGAAGCACAAGATAGAGGATATAGATATGGTTAAGAATTATTTTTATATTAAAAGATTAAATTATCAAATGATTTGACATTTTATATTTCATATTTCATGCCGTTTTTTTTCCAAGTATTTTTATTAAGTACTGACGTAATGATTTTTTTTAAATTGTAGAATAAAAAGAGTAGCTTATGTAAATACTAAAAATGTTCTAATTATATTTCTCAAACAAATAGAAAAAATAAGATTAAACAGATCTTTTAGAAGAAAAGAGAAGTGATTGATTATTGGGCACTAAAAAAAGGGGTAAATACAATTTAATCAAATTCTTTCTAAAATCGATTGAAAAACATACTGAAGATAAATGTGACCAAGTAAAAAAAAAAAAAAAAACGTTATTATCGTATGTGTTACGTTGGGGAATACTTTGTTTGCTGGAAAGAAGACAAACCATAATACAAACTCACTTTTTCGATTAAATAACCTAGAATGGGCCACGCATGCCCAGTTGTTAAATTTCTCTAGAAATTAGCGTGTCTGTTATAGAAGAGCTCTGGGGCATTTGATTAAAAAGTCCATTAGTGAGTTTGTTATTTGGGTTGCCTACTTAAAAAAGAGCAAATTA
The DNA here is from genome assembly GCA_010014785.2 of Anisolabis maritima. Taxonomy (NCBI): domain Eukaryota; kingdom Metazoa; phylum Arthropoda; class Insecta; order Dermaptera; family Anisolabididae; genus Anisolabis; species Anisolabis maritima. Next base: position 16,041 of record JAAAKE020105198.1, read on the forward strand.
ATGCATCTCATGGTAAATAATGATTGAACTAGTAGCTGATTTTGTTTTTGAATAACCAGATTAGGATACTTTCGTTTTAATTAATATTTTGGCAAAATCAAATTAGAGCAGCGGTCTTCCTCTAAGAAGATAGAAAATAAAAAAAATAAATGAAAAGGAGGCAAAAAGACATGAAAAAAGATTTTAAAAAATAGGAAAAAACTAAACTTATTAAAAGTATAATAAATAAATCTGTTAATTAAAAAATTTTTTCCTATTATTGAGCCCTACGTATATTTATATTAAAAAATTTTTAACCCATTTTAACAAGTTTCCAAAAAGAATTTATAAAGTCAGATCAGGTGGCAGGAATTTCTTGAGTGGAGTATTACACTTAAATCCTTTTTAAAGATATAAAATTAATTTATTTTATAGGTACATTTGTTAAGGTTATAATTTTTAATTTTAGATGAATAAAAAAAAAATGATTTATTCATTCAATTGTGGTAGAGGCGGGGAAGGTAATTGGGAAGTTAGGCGGTAATCCCTAACCGTGCCACCGGCTATGCATACAACAGATTTCAAGAATTAATAAAATTAGAGATTATTAGAATTTCTTTATTAGTTTTTATATTATTTAAAAAAAATTAGATGAATGCAGGCGGTACAATTTTTTTTCGCAATTCTAATCACTAAACCAATGTAATTCCATCCGTCCTCCCTTTTTGTATAATAAATAGTTGTATTAGAATTGATTGTGAGGGGGAGGTATACACTTAATAAATAACTAATAATAATAGTGAAAGCCTCAAAAAAAAAAATAATAATAATAAATAAATATTCTCGATTGAATTTTGGAAAGCATAAAGTGCAGAGAGATTTGACAGAACTCAAACGTCACCTATGCTCATTCAATCATCTCACAAATAATAAATAATACTGGCCAAAATATCCTTTGTAATTCTGTGAATGAAAAATGATTTAACCAAGATTAGATAGATTTTAAAATTCCATCAAATTCAAAGCCCATGATTATTATATCAAAAATATATATATAAATATATATATTTTTTTTAATCGAATGAATACTTTTGTCTAGTGAGGGATGATGGAGTATATTATTAATTTATATAAATATTGTAGTCAATTTGTCATTTTATATCTCAAAAGGGAATTAGAGACCTATTTATAAGCTGGAGTGTTAATCGGATTAGAGAGTGAAAGAGAAAGAGAGGGATAAAAATTTTTTTTTAAAGATATTCAAATATTGATTCCCCTTAATGGAAATTTAATCAATCAGATAACAAATGCCTCCCCCACCCCATTCTTCCTCGCTTCTCTTTCTCACAAATTCTTGAGCTACCTTCTCATTCAATTCAATTTGATCAATATAAAATTAATAAGAGTATGACAATCACTCCAGGTGTAAACAATCTCTTGACACACCAATCAACTTCCTTATTTCCCGACCAACAAATAATAAAACTCATTCACAAATTCACTTTAAAAACGGCATAATATTTTAGGAAATATATATTTTTATCATTATATTTAAATCTTATATTCTTATTATTTTAAATATGTATATCTTATATTTTTATTGTTTTATATGTATATACTTTCTATCTTAAT
>JAAAKE020105231.1:0-17643 GCA_010014785.2 Anisolabis maritima
GATAGCAAATCCCTTTCCACATAGAGTTGCCTAAGAACCCAAGTCATTAAACTTACAGTTAATAATTTATTTAATGACAAAAAATAAATACGAGAATATTAAAATTTTCTAATGCTTTATTGCACCAAACAAATCTTCCAAATCAAAATAAAAAATGAACATAGGAATATTTCGGCACACTAAAGGATTAAAAAATTTTTATAATATCGTATTTATTTTTTGTATTGAAATCTGTCCAATTAAATATATTTGAATTATTTAATAACTCAATTCAAAAAGAAAATATTTTTTTTAATAAGGTAATAAATCTTTTGGATAAGATGGAAACTTCAACGAAGTCACACGTGATGATCACGAGAGAAGGAGGAAAAATAAAATAAAATTTGCTTCCAATTTTGAATGACCTAAAAAACACTTGTCGGTTGAGAAGATGATGAAGAAAGGAAGCGATTTGTTTACGGAGAAATATTTATTAATATTATCCACGGGTGCCACGCATATTTGGTGGCCTACTCTGCATATTACGAGAAACATTCATCAGTCAAAAATATCATTTTAAAGAAGAAATTTTGTAAATTTTAAGTCATTTTAATAAATAGATAGACCTATCAAACATAAGTATTGAAATAGAATTAATTATTAAAAAAAAAAATTCTTCAAATCATAAATGGAAAATCGTGAACATGTAAAGGGTAAGGATTAATTTGTATCGTAATTAAAATAAATGTGTATCGTGTCAAGTCTATATGGCCACAGATGCCAAAAAAAGGTAAGGGTATATTTAAGACTGGATAAATTTTAAATTATAAAAGTGCCATTTTATAGATAAATTATGATATTATCAGAAGAAAGAAAGGATAGATGACCTGAATTTCATGTTTGGCCATATATATTTCAGAGAGACATTTTATACCTGGGCATGTAACAAAGAAAGCTTTTTCTTGGTCCTTTTATCATTTTAGCCTATTTGCCCCTTGACTATCGGCAAAGAAAATGAAAGGAGGAGGGAAAAGAAAATGATAATAATAATAAATTCTATGAATAGGAAGGTACAGGTAACTACCTCAATTTTATAACTAATATTACAGTTAGGAGGCAAGATAAAAATGATTATAAAAGGAATATTCACATTTGTCAAAAGAGCATGTAAGAATTCTAGAAATAACTTTATAAAATAGGAATCAATAAGTAGGCTAGGGCCAGCCAGATAATACATGAGAAGAGAGAAAAAGAAAAAACAGTATCCGCCCGTCCCGCATTATTTGGTCTCACTATCAAACCGTAATTTTTTTAAGGCTTTCAAAACCCGCAGGCCGGGCCGGGCACGGGCCCATACGGGCTTACCTCTGTCAGCGCAGAGCTCTATTTCAGTCCCAAATGAGTTTTTCCCACCAATTTTTACTTTCTCTTAGCTATATATGAAATTTATAGCAAGAAAATATTGCGATCGCAAAAAAAACCCATGTCGTGATTTTTGAAATACAAGTTTTGAGGTACTCAGAGTCAAAAAAAAATGATTCTGTGTGTGTGTGAACAAGATTTCTCAAAAACTAAAAGATTTATGGGGCTAAAATTCATATTTAAGCTAGGCACCCTCGTCGCATGCACCTTGATGCTTGAATAAAATTGGACAAAAATTTATTTATATTATATTGGCTACCAATTGGTAAAAATAAATAAGTACGGAGTCTCAGGTGCCGAAAAAGAATTGAAAAAAAATTCAATTGCCAATTTAATTTTTTTTTTTTATCATTTTAATAAATGATTAATACTCACAAACAAAAGATCTCTAAAATTGAAAGCTAAATAAAATAGTAAACTGCCGTCCAAGAGGGCCCCACGCAAAAAATCTGGTGTGACAGCTTATCATACAATTTTCCTTTCTTTAGTTAAGAAAAAGTTGTGTGATATGCGGCCAAATTTTTCAATGGTGTTATAAAGGGGCAGCTGTGCGTTTTTGGGGTATTCCTATTCCAGAAACCTTAATATCACCGTTCTTAAAATCTAGGAAATGTATATTGTTTAATATACCCTTTGGCGCATCCTGATGGAAGGACAAGTTTGTAAAATTTTCTTTTGAACTTTTGCTCTAATTTCATTGATTTTTTTATAAAAAAATTCCAATTTTTTGATAATTTTCTATTTTTTATTTTCTCTTATCTATTAATTAAATTTTACAGTCGACATTTTAAATATACATTTTTTTTTTTATCAAATAACCTCAATTGACAAATTTGTTTTAATCTTGTAGATTGTTTATCAAAAGATTGTGTAATATACAACAATATTGTCTAACTTTCTTTTGTATATGATATGAAAATATATAAATATAGCCAAAGGGCGTGTCTGACACATTTTACCCTTGATTAACGTATATACGAGAAAGAAGGTCCAACCAGGCAGGTAGGGCGGAGCCCCCGCCCTGGACAGCAAACACCATTAAATGCACCCACTTGTGAACCCCTCAACATAGAGAGCTAATATTTGCTCCTACTCCCCCTTAGCCAATGGGCGCAAGATTCTCGTTTACAGCTTCTTACCTATTAATATATACATACGGGGCGTTCCTCTCTTTTTATTCTTTTTTTTACCAGTGGCATGTCTAAAAAAAGAAGCGTATGAAAATGAAAAGTTAACATCGACCGACACTGTTTACTTATTTTATTAGTTGAAAAAAATTATATAGCTATATATAAGTTGTATATTATCATATTCGTTTTTTTTTTTTATTTTTGAGTAGAGACAGGGAATAAAGTGGAACTCATGTTTTTTTAATGCGTTCTTTTTCTTTACATACTCATTAAGTGGATGTTTTGTTTGTTCTTTCGACTTTCCATCGGCATGTTTTAAAACGGAAAATTATTTTAATGAAATTTGTTAAAGCTATTACTTCTATTTCAAAAGGATTCTTTCTTTCCGCAACAGAGATTATTTTGAATAATAAATTTTTCTCATTTGAAAAAGTCAATGACTTAAATTTGTATTTAAGATAAATTATCGTCATTTGAAACAATCAGTTTTGTGATTTATTAATATATTGATGGGATTAGGACATGATCCTCCGGAGTAATGTAGTGCCCTTGCACCGAGTAACTCTGGTTAGGGGTTGCAGATCCTGGTTTGGACTTCCGGATCCCCATAGATCCCATTGGTTCTCAAACTTTCCATTATCATGACCCATATAAAGATTAAAAAACCTTAACCGACCTAGTTCTATTGAAGCCATTACATGTGAGGGTGGTTTATCATAAATCAATTAGTTTTGAGGAACATATCTCTAATTTATTAATGTTTAGGTAGTAATGCAAGTAGTAGGTACAATAAAAAAAATTTTTTGCAATCCACCAACGGGTGAGAAACTCTGTGCTAATCAATATAACTGACAAATTATTTTTTTTTATATAAATTTTGATTTATTTAATAATAATAATTTAAATGCAACAGAAAAAAAATAAAATACAGATTATCCAGTATCAGTATTTTATATTTGAACATTTATATTTTTTTTTCTTTCAGCATAAGACTTTAAACAAGACTTTAAACAATATATTTATAATATATTTTTTATACCAAGTGTTTTAAATTTAAATAAATTTGCATCTGATGTCTGAGATCCAAACCCTTCCTTGGATTTTAAGGTTATTAATATTGACAATGCCAACTAATACTTCTCTTATAAGTTTCTATCCTTGGACTTTTTTTTAAGTCTTTTTCGGTATCTGTGACCATTTAGATTCCGTCCTTATTTATTTATACCAATTGGTAATCAATATAATATAATTTTTTGTTGCTCAAACAGAAAGCGAACCACTGACCTTTGATAGTCTCAGTCTTCGGGTTATAGGAAAGTCTTAGGCCATTCTTGACGCCTATTTTTGTTTTGTGGAATTTCAATGTACTGTTTTTGTTTTCGATAAATAAACATTTCATTTGATATTTTGATTCAAGAAAGAAAAAATGGCGTTTACTTATCAAAAACCTAAAATTAAAATGGGCGACTTAACTGTAATTATATTTATAAATTTATTATTTAATTTTCTATAATTTAAATAGGAAAATATAGAACAATATAGCTTTAATAAATTTTATAGTTTTATTCTTAATGCAAATTAGGAATTTTCATTAAAAAAGTAATTAAAAGAACGAGTATTTTTTAATGCGTAAAATTTCTAATCAAACGAAATTTTACTTTTTTCTTCACATGACAATGTTAATTAAAGAGTCATTAAAGATAAATCTAAATAATTCTTGGGGCTTACAGCTAACAGCATGTCAGCGGAAATTTCTTGTCTTGTTTATGGTTAATAAATAAATTGATTTTGAAACAGGGAATGAGTATGATGCAAATTGAGGCTCATAATTATATTGTTTCTCGGCATATCGAGGATTTTTTCCATTTCATGGTACATCATCTTCTCTGTAACGAACCAGGCAAGTACTTTTTATATTTTCAACTAAAATATATTAATATTATTGTTTTTTTATTATGAAGCATTAGTATTTATCTCTCTATATTATTGTAATTTCTTTACTGCTCATTCAAGAATGACAAATGATAACACGTGAGGTTTTTCTCGATCACCCGATGATTTAATTAATAAGAAGGAGAAATAGGTGAAAATAAATTGCAAAAAGAAATTAGGAAAAAAAGATAAAATGAACAAACAAAATAAAATTCAAGATGTTTTGCTATTTAGATTAATCTGGGGTGTTTTTGTGGTAATTGTTTTGATGTGATGGAGTCAATAAAAGACAAGATTTGACAGTAAATTTTCTTATATTCAATATGTCTACCACTATTATTATTCCGGTCTAAATTCAAAAAAATATTTTTTGGTTTTACCGAATTAAAATTTTTTCAATAAATTAAAGCTTTAATTAAAATATTATGTAAAACATCAAATGTTCAATTAAAAATATTGATATTTCATTAACATTATTGGTTTAAAATCGAAAATACATATTATATGTATATATCAAAAATATATATGAATATACAGTGTGGATTTGGGCTTCCATATTTCCCTCCTACCCCTCTACCGGAAACCGAGACTGGTGATATGAATAATGACTTAATTAAAATTATAGAATAATTTATATTAAAATTTTTTATTCCAATTTCAAAAACACAAAGAAAATTGAGAAAAAAAAAGAAAAAGAAAATTTTTAACTAGGAAAAATAGATTAGAAAAAAAATTTCAAATAAATAAAATTGAGAAATTTTATGAAATATCAAGATGAGCTCAATAAGTTTGTTAAAATAAAATCAACTTTATGATGAAAATCTCTCTCTCTAGGAAAACCCCTAGAAAGCAAATCTACAAAGAATTACAATTCTACTCTGCCTCTGAAGTTTGTTGTTGATTTTAGAGAACCCAGTGGAGTTTCTAATTAACTTGGTGAATCAATGTCTAGAATATCGCGCCGATCCAGAGAATAAACCACCTCCTTTACTGTTTACTCCTGCTCATGTAAACTCAATGTATCATGCTTTGGATCCAGCCGGGATCGGCAAAATTACCAACAGCCAGTACGTCACAGGTAAGCATTCACTTCTGAATTTGTAAAATATATTTTTAATTAAAAAATAAAATATATTCAGGGATTTTTGATGACTTTTCGATATATAGATTTATATATCTGTCTGTATATGCTAATCTGTCCGTGGACTTCTGGGGAAATTTATTGCTTTTATTTTTATATAAAATATAAGAAATTTCCATTTTAAATTCTTTTGAGGGCATGATTAATTAACACTATATATCCCTATATATATATATAGAGAGATGCGCTAAAAAAAAGGTCAAAAAACTTTGGAAGCACTGTTATAAAAAAAAAATAATATCCGTCCATATTTATTTAAAGCCGATATAGACCATGTCCCTTGGTGCAGAGCTAGAGATCAATGGTTCTTCCCGTCCTGAGAGACAAAAATTTATAATGGCTACCAATTAATTTAAATAAATAAGGACGGAGCCTAAATGACCTCAGATGCCAAAAGACTTAAAAAAAGATCAATATATAATAATTTAAATAACTTGTATTGCTCATCACAGGAACTGAACTGACCCTCAGATCATGAAACAGTCTAGTCTCTACTCCAAGGACCAAGAGCTTTTCAGGAATGTTAATATAAATATTTTATTTAATCCTGAAATATTCCAAAGGATAGCTACGGAATGTCAAAGAGGACAAAGAAAAGGCTTTTAGTTGCTTTAAGGGTTGTTTTTTGCCCCTTCCTTAACTTGTTCCTTCCCTTTTGTCCTTAAATACGAGTTGGAGGTCTTTTGTACAAATTTTAGAAAAATGGACATTCGAACAATTTAGTTTCAATTCTTCTTTCTCAATTTTCCTTAAACTTAAAAAGATTTTTCAATTTTCTCTTTTAAAGTAAAAATGCTCTTTTTTGTGATTAAAGTGGTTCATTTATAGTTTAAAAGAATTTAACAGTGCTTCCAAAGTTTTTTGACCTTTTTTAGCGCATCCCTATATATTAAATGTTAAAGAATTCTGGAAAAAAAAAAAAAGAATATAATATTTGGAAATAAAACATTTATTATAAATTCCAAAGAGGGCTCTGTCACATTAACTTCCGTGCTAATGATACCTAAAACTGGAGAAAAAGTAAATAAAAAAGCGCATTCAAGTTTTAAATTGCTCCCCAAATATGAGTGATATTTCTGAGTAGAACAAAATGCGTCTTAGCTCAGATAACTCGTGTTCGCCATTCACGTATTCATCAAATGTTAGCCTCTGAGTGAAAACATAATTTTTCTATAGGCCCACTAAAGACTAATTAAGATTAGAGATATTGACATTGATAATCTTAAATGGATGTCAATTCGGATTCCAGGAAATTCGATGTAAATTTTTTTTAATAATTTGTATCATAAACAAAAATATAACTGAATGATTTAAAATTTAAAATCTGGCAGCAGATGCCGAGAAGATTAAAAAATACTAATTAGAATTAAGAAGGCATATTTTTTTAGGACTGGTGACCCTGGGTCTAAAAAATTTCAATCTGGAACCGAAACCCTGTGTAGACGAATGCGTGTGCGAAGATAGAAATATGGTCGCCAAAGAGACATTCATTGATGAGGCGAATAAAGGTCTTAAAAACGCTTTGGAGGCGATGCTCGCTCTACCCGAACCGCTCTACATTTGTCCCTGTGACGAGGAAATCGATTTCAGTGTTGTCCCTGATACACCACTCCGGATAGTCCCGGGCGGGGAGGATTAGGATCCCTGTCCTCCATGCGCCCCATGTCCCCTTGCCTTTGCACTTGCAAGAAAATATGAACAATTTTTTATCCAATAAAGAATTACTTTTAAAAATGTTTAATCAAATTTTAATAAAACTATGTAGTGGGTGAATGACGATCAAAGGCAGCCGAATAAAAACAGTAAAATTTGCTTTATTGATAAAATTGTCGACGTTTCGACCGATTTTTCCGATCTTTTATGAGTGTCGAGAATCTAACAAAGATCGAAACGTCAATAAATAATGCAAATTTTTTTATTCTACTTTTTTTGCTTTTAAAAATTTTTCCCCGTTTATTTATTCGTAGTGGTTTTATGAATAGAAACGCACACCTCATATCTAGCCGAACTGGTAGGAACCATCTATCAGCATTCGGTGAAGTTTTCTTTTTCTATCTCTACTTCTTCCTTTTATATATAGATATCTATAGATAGGTATAGATAGCTAAAAAATCAGGTTTTTTTTAGTCTTAGATCCAGGCATATTTATTTAAATCAATTGGTATTCAATTTGATTTAAATATATTTCATCGGATTGCCTGGGATCCGAACCCACCCCCCTTGGCTTTGAAAATGAAAATATCTTTAACCTCTAAGCCACGGAGGGGGGGGAGGGGGGGTGTGTGGATCAGTTTATAACTGACATAATCATCAGAATTTTGACTTTCGTAAACATAAAGAGAGGCCTAGCGCCCAAATGAATATAATTTAGTATAGGGGCGAGATAAACAAAAGAAACTAAAATTGTCACCAAGAAAAGAAGCACAGTCGGCCGGTAATAGTATTTGAATAAAAAAAAATAATTTAAATAATAAAAATTATTTATTTAGTTTTTATTTAGAAAGAGAAATGCGATTTTATATTTACTTTGACTGTATTTATAGAATTATTATATAATAGTGATGGTCATTATCAGATATACATGCATATATATATTTGAATTACTGTGTATCATATACATGAAGTCAATATATTTTATATTTGAAATACTTTTGTAATTTGCTAATAAAATACGCAAAATTTTTTCGGCATATTCACAACAATCAGAATACATAATCAAAGAATATATATATGACAGATTATGAACACAACATTGACTCATCTCTCACCCATAAGAAATACTGACTGATGTTGGATGAATAAATTTTATTCGAGACATCTCATAATTTCAAAGGATTAGAGAGATTTAGCTGCTTGCTCCTTCCATTTTAAACATATTTGTTATATCTATATTTATAAAATAAAAATTTTCATTGATATCTTAATTAAAATTATAATGTTTATTCGACTATTATTATTACTTATAGTTATTTATTCAGGAGATGCATGAAGTTAGTTACAAAATAATTTTTTAACTTGAGAATATTTATTGCGAATGCATTCGCAATGGGTTATACTATTTTTTAATAAATAAAAATAAAAAAATTAATAAAAACAAAAAAATTTTTCCTTTTAAAAAAAATAAAAAAAATTGAATTGAATATTGTATTTTAAATATATTTTATATTTTATATTTCAAAAATGTGTATTTTACCAAACATGTAATTTGTTCAGCTCTGGTCATTTTGTACGATTAGATTTTACTTCAACCATCGGGGATTATAATAAAGTAAAAATAAATTCAATATTTTCTCATACTTTTGTTCAAATATCTTTTTTTTTTAATTTAGAGCAATTTTTTTAATATTCCTCCTACATATATAAATATGTACCAGTTAATTTTGTGCTTGTTAAAAGTTTTTTTGTTTCCTGATTGCTCTGCTTTAAAACCGCCAGCAGTAGCAAGCACACACAGATGATGATATTTACCAATTAGTTTTGATTAGCGGCCGTCAAAAGCGAAATTGGCCTGCGCGCAATTCCAGGGAACTCGTCAAAACCCACATAGACCAAAAAAAATAAAAAAAGGAAGAGAGAAACAGCAACGTTTTACAAATGAAAATAAGAGAAATGTCTCTCTTAAAGAGAGTCCTTGGCAACCAATCACACGACCTTAATTCGCTGCACGCGTCTAGAGCACGCGCCCAACTCCAGCTCTTATCATTTATTCCATCCAGACAGCAATAAACCTTGGATTTCTAGAATAATCAGGAAGAAAAAAAAAAGAAACTCAGACCGGTAAGTGAATTTCTAATGAGTTTTAAAAATATAAATCGTAGATTGGAATTTTTTTATATTTGGAAATCGAAATCATTTAATCAAAGAATAACATGATTAATGTTAACATAAAATTTTTGTTTGCTCCCCTTTGAACTTAGTTCAATTTTCAAAAGATTTTTAAGCGATCTCAGATGTCGAAAAAGGCTTAGAATAAATTATTGAATAAATAAAAATAAAAATCCCCCCTCCCCCCGTGGCCGAGAGGTTAAAGATACTGACATTGTCAAAATTGATGACCTTAAAAGTCAAGGGGTGTGGGTTCGGATCCCAGGCAGTCCGATGAAAATTTTTTATATCTATTGGACATCAATGACTGGATAATTTGTATCGTAATTAAAATAAATGTTCCAAGTCAATATGGCCTCAGATGCCGAAAAGACTAAAAAAAAAAGTAAAAATAATGCTAAATATTATTTTTATAAATAGACCTATCATAATTTACTATGTTAATATAACTTTTAATAAAAATTTTAGCCTTTCATGTGAACCAAGAATAATAAATTCATATAACTAATTTAAAAAAATTGTTTCCCAACAGTAATTGCAAAATGAATTAATTTTTAAAATTCTTTCACAGTATCTAAAGCCAGATAGTCATCGTCCATATCTATTTAAATTAATTGATAGTCAATAATATAAATAAATTTTATTTTAAACTGGAAGCGAGATACTGACTCTTAGATCATGAAGCAAAAGTATTGTAAGGGGCAGGGGTTAGTGAATTGATTTTAAAAACTATGGCCCAAAGAGAATTTAATGCGACACTACTGGAATAGATAATAGTTTAAACTTTCTCACCCGATTAATTTAAATGAATTTCTAACTTCTGATTGAGAAAACGGCCCTAAAATTAAAATTAATTGATAGTAAAAATAATAGAAATTCAACAAGTAGAATTATTCACTTTATTTATTGAACTAAAACTAAACTTTTGATTTGTTATGCTAGGCTAATTACCCATATATTATTGTTTTGAGAGATTTTTATTTGATTGTCAAAAATAAAAAATTTTTGTTTTTGATTATCAATTTTCGAGTTTTTTTTTTTTGCTAAGGGATGGATTTTATGATGAACAAGATAATAATATTCTCCATATTGGATTTATATATTTTATTTAAATAAAGAAAAAAAAAGTTGGTGGCTTATAAGGCTGATATTATTGATCAGCATACCAATCTAAAGACTTTAATATCATTATTTTTTTTTTTTTAAAGAATTTAGGGCATAAAATATTGAAATAAATTAACAGCAATAAAAAAATATTCTTTATGTGTTTGTCTGATATATCCAGCCTTTCTTTCTCTTTATATATATTATCAGAAGAGTGATAATAATAAATTCTTTTCTTGAAGTTAGATAACCAGGTTTGGTCTGTTGCCTTTTTATCCTCTCTCTTTGTTGACATTCGCTTTACCATAAGGGAATAAAATATGATCACAAAAGAGAAAGAAAAGTCTCTCCTTATTCGTTCGTTAGAGATTAAAACAAAATGCAAATATGATTAAATTCTTTCAAGGATCTCTCTCTCTCTCTTTTTCTCTCTATTTATATATGATTTGCAAATTTAATTTGGAATTAACCTTCAGAGGATCTCGACCCTGCTTGAGTGTCGCATTCAGGGGGGAGGGAGGCACTGTACCCACCCCAAATTCAAAAAAATTTCAACAAAACAAGGGAAAAACTTAAAAAAATCACAAAAATAGCTTTTTTAATTGGAATTTCTATTAAGAAAAGAAGTTAGGGTTCCCCCAAATAAGAATCCTGGTTACGCTACTGCCCCACTTTGTGAGGTTCAAATTATCCTTTAAAATTATTTAGAATATTAAAATTACCATCTCCTGAGTGTATGTATAGATATTTTATCCAATGTTTATAAAATGGGATTCGCCCAAAATTTCAAAAAGTGGAAGAGAAAAAATAGCCAATTAATATGAAAAATTTGGGTAATTAATTATCAATGTCTAAATGAGCTAAGATATTCAAGGTTTTTCGTTTGCAGACTGACAAACAACATAGCATTTTATTGTGGAGTGGTAAGGTAAAAAATTAGAGAAAACCTTTAACAAAAAGTTATTTTCCTCTTTGTAAGAGATACAAAAAATTTTTCAAACAAAAGTTGGTCAAACTGATAAATAGTACAATTTTGTATTTATGTATTTTTAGTTAAAAAATAATTTGATTTTTCATGTTTGAACTTCAAATAAAGTATCCATGTAAATGGGTTGATTTTTGCCTTGTTTTTATATATAAATATATAATGTGTTGTCATCGGAATTATATAAAAAATTCCAGATCTCTAGCTCATCGGGAAGAGGTTTAAAAATGAACTAAAAGTTGTTGTCCAAACAGAGAAAAAGACAGACAAAGCGTTTAATAAAGAAAAAAAAAGATATTTCTAGAATAAAATTTTTTCATTAAAGCCAAATGATTATTAAAATTTCTGAGAATAATTAAATTCTTAAGATTTCTATAGACCAATGAGAGGGTGCTTGACCCCCCCTGCCCTCTTTCCTTCACCATTGTCAGCAGATGAGACTCCCTGAGTGGAATTATCAGACAGGCAATGTATTAAATAAAACGAGTTTTTTTATATTTGAAAATTTGTGGAAAATAATTTTTTTTAGCAAATATTAAATTTTATAAACTACAAAATATTATACTTTGCAAAAAATCTATAAAAATACACTACAGTCCCAGAAAAGTATATTTATGAAAAAAATTTCTCAAAATTAATAATTCAGGACATTTAATTTAAAAAGACTAAAAAGAGAAATAATATAATGTTTTCCTAAAAAGAGAATATTTTTGCTGGGTTTTCTTTGAAAGGGTCTTTCTTGTCTACCTGCCTGTTGGTCCTTTATTCTAATTACATTTTTTTGCTTGGGAGCTGAGTGAGATGAGGGTCGGTCGCCTCCTCCCCCCATCGACCAATGGTCTCTCTACGCCCCCACCACACACACGCACGCACATACAGGCACTCTCTCCCCTCCTGGAAGTAACTGAGCATGCGCGCGCGCTGAGTTTCAATGCGCGCAAAACCAAAGCATTTAGTACAAGTCCGTCTGGCATGCAAGGAACATCTCTTATTGTTTGAATGTTTTATGTGTCGTCTGTTTGTTAAAAGTGTGCGCGAGTGAATTTCCGCCCACAATGGACCAATCATGATGTGGTGGCTGAATTATGTGCTGTTATTCGGGCTTTGGCTGACCGCTGCATCATCCACCTCCTCCGCAGCGAGTATCCTCGGTGACGAGTGCGATTGGTTCGGAAGGTAAATAATCAACACTCTTAAAAAATTTTTTTCGGCATCTAAGGCCTTATAGACATTCGATAAATTATATAATTATTCTATTATTCGTCCATATTTATTTAAATTAAATGATATCCAATTATTTGTAATCATAAACTAATTCAGGGCGGGAAGCGATCCACTGACACTTGGATCATGAAACATCTTCTCTCTGCTTTAAAGGAGAGAGACTTTAAATATTTTATTAATCAAAAAATAAACAACTCCGCCTATACAAAAAATATAATAAATTTTTTTGACAGCTGTCCTAAGGAGGTGAACATTTCAACCCTATTTTATTGTTTGGATTTATATATACACATCATACCATAAGTCTTTTATTATAAAAGGTTAGGCTTTTATTTAAAGACGTCCAAGAGATTTATTTTTTCAAAAGTCACTTTTCTTTATTCGTCCTTGATATATTTATTTCATATTTAATATAAACATTTTCTTCAAGAAAAATACCACTATTCAGTAAATTTTTCATTCATTTTTATTAAGGAAAATATAGTCTGCTTTGATTGGAAAATAAATAATCATTTTCAGATTTTCAGATTACAATTGTTACAACTTCTCTAGAAACGTTGGTTTCCTTAATTTTAACTTCCTCATATATTTTAACAATTCTTTTGCGTATCCCCGAAGGTGAAGGCATCCACCTTGGAAAATTGCAAAAAAAAGACCAAATTTAAACTAAAGCTTGTTAAAATAGATATGAACAAAAAATGCAAAAAAATTAACTCTTCCACCCCTCCTCTAAATAAAAATCTTATCTTCGCTATGGGAATACCATTTTATAAATAAAGACAAAGAATCTATCGTAAATATACTTTGTTTTGTCTTCTCTTTTCTAAACTAATCCAGAGGTCAAAATTTCAAATCCCAGGAACCACTAGCATGTCAACATTTACTTTAAATGCCGCGGTTCGAATTCCCAACTAGTCAGAAAAATAAGGCTGGATAGCAGTATCTTAATTAAATTTCTAGAAAGTTTATAAAGAAAGACACAAAAAAAAATTAATTAAATCAGTTTGAGCGGGAGCGACAATATTCTCTAGATTATAAGAATCACTAACATCTCCAAAGGGCATTTGTTCAATAAAACAAATAATTAAATTTCTTTGAATACTTTTTTTTCTACTAATAGGAACTCACATAATATAAATTGATATGAATTATTATTATTTCAAAGTAGTTACACTGTACAGCTCTATATTATAAACTAGTTTTTTGTTTATGATAATATATCTTCTTGAATATTTTATGTCCTTGATTTCAAATCGGTTCTTTTTCGAAATAACAAACAAATCACTATCAGGGAGGGGCAGAGAATAGACACACCCAAGAGAAAGAAACAAATAAATCATAATCTTTTTGAGTGATCTCTAGGAAAAGTCAGGAAAATCATTAAAACATGTTTGATTTAATATTATTCTTTAGAATCGATTTATCAGGATTATTTTTCTTAGAGTCCAGAACCTGATCAGGGGCAGACTTCATTGTGTTTTCCTACTTGAATATTTAATTTGAATTTTTTTATATTAAAAACTTTTCAATTGGCGCCCTTTTTTTTATGAAAATATAAAAATTTTATTATTTTTTTTTATAGAAAAAATGTGCAATTTTGATTCCCCTGTTTATTCTTTTGAAAGAAACCAGGATACCAAACGAAAAAAAAAAGTTATTTTTCAAAGATCTATAGTTGGAGTATGTATTAATTAAAAAAAAAGACATTTATTATCAACATTTTCATATCACTTGATATATAAAATATTCTCTTAAAAAGCATAGGTATGTGTTCATAATTTGAGTTAAACTAACACTCACAAGATAAGCTATAAATTTTAATTTTAATTTTGCAAAATAAGAAAAAATAAATAACTTTCCAGGTATTAACCGATTTATTTAAAAAAAGGAAAGAAAAAAAATCAATTTCTATTTTTTTTTTGTAATAACATGATAAATACTTTCACTAATAGTTTTTACTCTAAATTTTATTACCTTATTTATTTTGTCATATTTAGTAATAGTAAATATTTAATAGAAAAATTTCCTTTTAATTTCAATTCAAGTTTTTTGAATTTCAGAAAATTATTTTTCTTAGTAGAATTTCTTATCTTTTTCTTTGCCTTATTCCCGTGATCGAGAGAATTAGAGATAAGAGAGAAGAGCCAATTTGATAAGGAGAAATATAATCGCTAGCTTTAGTTCAGGTAACTCGTGTTTATCTTTACGTACTCTAAAGTTCCAGGGGCAACGAAATTTTTTTTTACCAAAGAGATATATTGAGGCAAAGGCAGCTAGAGTTTGTCATATATACTAGTTCTCTTACAACCCCTGCTAATTCCAAAGAATTTCATGTTGCTTTCTTGCAAAATTTCTTGACCTTTACAAATAAAAAATAACTGTTTTATATACCATACTAGGAAAAAAACGGATTTCCCAACAACAGGTTGTATGGTTCTATATAAAAAGTATAATAAAAAAAGTGTACAGGTGAAGAGAAAATAAAAGGAAGAGAATCCCTCAAAGGTAAGCAAGTCCAAAGGACAGGAGAGACGAGGGTCATCGGCCACCTGAGGGGAGCTGATTGTTATTATCTCGGCATCAGCAGCCACTCACACACAAACGTACCCATAAAAGCTGAGTTTTATTTTATATTATGCTCGATCTGCAGTTGGCAATTCATTCCTCTTTTCATATAAAAAATAGAATGATTTGTATTGGCTATTTTTATGGGAATTTTGTATCTATAAAAGAGAAATCCCGTTTAATTTTGTAATTTGCAAAATTTCCTTTAAATTAATTGAAAAATGTCTTAATACGGTTTAGAAGTTGAAAAGTCAGAGGATCCTCTGATTAAAAGTCAATTAAATTAGGTTTAAATATGATCAGATAATAGTGTAAAAAAAATTAACACCATATAACCTCAGATGCTGAAGGCAAAAAAAAAATGAACCATGAATAAATGTTCATGAAGAAACTGTTATAATTTATATTAATGTTATAAAAATTCAAGTTATGAAGATAATAGAGGATTTATGCAGCTTCCTTCACCTGGTAATCAGAAATAACATTAAAAATTGAAGAGGAAAGGAGGAATAGAAATTAAAAATGAAAATATTCTGAACTTGGAGATATCCGGTTTAAAAAAGTCCCCAATCAAAATTTCGAAATTATTTTCAAAAAAAAGCAACCTCAGGACAAATATATAGTGAGTGGTTTGTTACGACATCACAGTTACCATATTCTTAAGTGTTTACAGAATTTTGTATTTCTAATTCTGTGAGGGCTAGAGGCACTCTGTCCAGGTTCCATTTATACAAATTAATATAAATAAATAAGGACAGAGTCTAAATGGTCTCAGAAGTCTTAAAATAAAAATACTTTCTATTTAATAACTGAGAAAAAACGAAAAATGGCCAAATATTAGTAATGGGCATTCTTCGAAAAATTATTCGGTATATTAAAAGATTATATAATTCTTCTTTTTATATTTTTCAGTTATAATGTGGACAGGGGTTCTGTCATTTGAAAATCTAAATTTTAAATAATTCCCAATCAATGAAAATATTTTGTTTTTAAATATAAATAATAAAGTATAAAAGCAAGTTATTATGATAATGTTTATACAATGAACATATTATGCGACTCAGAGGATTGGAAAACTTGCATTTCCGGCCAAAAAAAAGATAGCTAGCTCTATGATAAAGTAATTATATTCATAAAACTTTATAGTAATTATTTAAAGTACTTATTGAAATTATAATTATTTAATTTTTAAAATATATTAATTAAATTTATATATTTTATCTTTTTTTTAAAATATTTTTTGCAAAATTAAATATTATTTATGTAAATGAAAGACTTGAATCTGAATAGGCAATGTTCATTTAAAAATGAAGGATGTACGGTATGTATTAAAAATATTTAATTAAAGCTTGAAAATTGCGTAGAATCAAATACGACTTAAAAAAAAAAGAATATTAAAGAAAGTATTTTTTTAAAAATAAATAAGCTTAAGAATAATTCTAAATAATTGAAAAAAAAATTAACTCGAAAAAATTCTATATAAACAAGCAAAATAACATTTTCCTTTAGAGGAATTTTAATATGCTTTTTTTTATATAAATTGAACTTTTTGAGCTAAATTTTTTTTCAATGTTTATTAAGAGACCTAAGGAATTAGCTCATACTTAAGAAAAATTTTAGCTCAATATATTGTCTACAGAAAAGTATAGAAAAATCAAAAATCAATATTTAAGGGTCATTTCATCATTTTTTATTCCCAAATGGGGAACAGATATCTGGCTCGGGCTCGCGTTTGGCGGTCCCTGGGTCTCTTTATCTCGGTTGCAACTCTCTCTTATCTCAGTTAAATTCTTTTGCATTTCATTTGGACCGTATAGGTCCACCTACCATGGTCCCCGTTTATTTACCCGCGGTGCTTTCGTGTACGGAGATACACACCTCAAACCCAACCGTCCTCTGACCGTAGCCATATATCGGCATCCCGTTACTTTATTTCCTCTAACTCCTCCTCCTTTATTCATTTCTAGGTAGCTAACTATTCCTATATCTAATTCAACTCGGTTTCTTTCTAGAGAGGATGTTCTAGATTGAGGAGGGACTCTATCAGCACTGGCGTGTAGCCTACTCCTTGCGAAGACTGCATTATTGAGAGGGAATCTTTCTTTACGTCCCTTCCATAGAACGGGGTGTCACATCAACTTCCTCTTCTCGATTTGCCTGAGGACTCTATTGTGGTGGAATCCAATGTTCCAATCCAGGGCATCCTTGATTTTTTGATTGTTTTGTTTATATTTAATATTTTTATTTAATGAAAGAATTGGGTGGCAGGTATATACCCAAACGAAGACACAGCCTGTGGGGCCATAAACAGCACCGACGCTGTAAAACTTGCAGTT